>OX463861.1:21314257-21595608 GCA_949825065.1 Odontocerum albicorne
ATCCAGTCCCCCTTACTCAAAATATATTCAGAGATATTTAAGTAGACCAAGGCAGTTGATCTCCAATCCTCGTTTGACAATGTTTTTATTTTCTTCTTTCACATTAAGACGAGCCTATGATCTATCATTGCCAAGTTATAAAATATTCAAAGCCTTTCTAACATATTTCTTAGTTGGTTGAAAGAACAATTGACATAAAGCAAAAAAAACTGCCAGGTTATACTTAATGTAATACAAAACATTTATGTCTATAGAATTCCTTCAAATGTGAATCGTTGGGTTCTAAATTAGAATTTGCCTAGGATTTTGGGTTCCTCATCATGTTAAATAAAGGGTCTTTCAAATTGAGCGGTTTTTTTAATTCTAATTTTTTCAATTGTTGAATACACAATATCTTTGATTTCAAAAAACTTTTTACTGTTCATTGAAGTATAATGTATGACATTTAAACACAAAAACCAATATCTGTCAAATGTCCACTTCTTGCAACTCCACATATGTCTACTCTTTTGACAAAAAATTCGATGACATTTTGGCATAATTGCGATTCTAACTCCACAATAACGCGAATAATTTCGTTCTTTAGCTCAGGAATTGATCGGGGGTCATTCTTATAGACCTGGTTTTTCACGTAACCCCAGAGAAAATAGTCCAATGGTGTCAGATCACATGATCTTGGTGGCCAATTAACATCACCGTTTCCGGAGATTACAATACATAAAATGATTCAACAATTTGAACGCATTGTTGTATTGTATACGACTCCATTTTTATAAATGCTATACATTAACTAGTCAATGTCACAAGACCCAGGCTAATTGCGATGCCTTCTGTGTTTTATCCAAGAATTAACAAAATCGCTCAATTTGAAAGACCTTTTACAAAAATATGCTGAAACAAATACAAAAATATGCTGAAACAAATACAAAAATGCTTCTGAAAGATTGATAGTACAGAACAGAGGGTGGTTATCCAAAAAAATTGTTTATAATATTGAACTTTTGAAGGTGTGCATTTATAGAAGCCTCGAAGGCAAGATTCCATCATGTTATTCAAATTAAAAGTACCGACATGTAAATTCAACTGTCCCAAAATATTTACAGAGGCATTAAATTTTTATGTTCTTAACCATAACAACATTAAAATAAATCATTTTCTATTCTGTGTACCAAACCATCATGATGACTAAACACTCAGCGACGCGCGTTAAGTGATTTTGTGGTAATTGAGTGACCTAGTAAATATCGTCGTTGTTCTGCGAAAACATTAAGTCCAAATACTGAGTTTTAAGATAAATGCGATTTAAATTTTAGAAGGCGATGTCAAATCAAGTTTTTATTAAAATAAAAAACAAATGGATGTTATTTAAAGACAGTTTATTTATTTATAAGAATTACAAAAAAAATATAATAACTTAAAAATATATTACTTAAATATTAAAAATACGGACACCTGTTTTGGACTTAATCTTTTCTGGTGAAAACAAATGTAAAAAGGTGACTGAAACACTTCTAAAATATTGTTTTTTCTGTATTATTTAAATATTTATTCCTCTGACTTGATGTGTCGTGTTTACTAAGTCATGAACTCTTGTGCGGTTAGCAGGGATGAATATCAACTATCGAATTGCTTCGGGATGATATATATTTTTATATTTTCATAACAGCAAAACCACATAATTTTTGGACATACATGTTTTTTCCATGTGTAGATATTTTAATTTTAAGTTAAATGACATCAAAAAGTCATTTTAAGCAAAAATGGACTGAAATGCTTTTCGCAGAACAACGACGACATATTCTCGGCGCCACCCAAGACTATGAGAATAATCATTTCTACTATTCTTTTATATGAATAAAAAAGTCAGGTACACATTATGTAACAGGGGAAATCCATATAACGTGGAAAATAAACAAAAATTAGATTTAAAAAATATATCGCCCTTAATATTTTTTGCCCTGTGAGGAAAAGGAAATAAAATTTTCGAGGCTATCTTTTTATGTTCTTGTCCCCCTATTTCTGTTTGCCAGCAGCTAGCTACTAGCTCCCGACTCCCGATAATTCCCGATACATGGAAAGAGACTAATCGGGATCACAAGGCTCTTCCGCGCACCCATACTTTACTTGCTAATTTATTAGCCTACCCACACCCTCATTCATTCAGAACAGTGGCGTAGCTTTCACCGAAGATATTGGCCAGATATCCGTAGCCTACGCTTGAAATAAATCTAATTTATTTATTAAAAAAATACTAGTCTATTTTCATATTAACAAGATATAAGAAATACAAATTTGAATAAATTAATACCCATTTCCTATAACTTAAGTGTAATAAATTAATGTACGAGTACTATTAATTATTTGTTGACTTAGATGGAAAAGCATGACGGTCTACGTACTTTAGCGGGATGCTTAATTTGATACGTCGTGATGATTTTGATTTGTTTGTATTTAAAATAAAATACGTCGATTCAGGAATGCGATAAAAGTGAGAGTGAATAATCGATAAATAGTAAACAGCGATGAATGGTCAAGTGAATAATAACAAGTGCTCTTTATTCATCGATAAGTAGGTATATATAGAATTTCAGAACGGGACGCGTAACTGCGTCCGCGGTATATCTCGATCTCACTCCTGCGCGTGCTGAGGTGGTCGCAAGCGCTACGGATACTACAGTGGGTAGGATATTTATTGTCGAAACGGCGAGACCTTGGAATGCGATGTAAATATTATTTTCGTGTAAACAGTGTTGACGTTTCTGGTATGTGACAATTGTGGATATCCAGAGGTTGATTCATTGGTCGTTGACCCTGCATGTTGACAATATTTTAGGGACGTGGGTACCCTACAGTACCAATACGCTCGCAAGATTATACGTAATTATTATATATATATTTTACAAGGGAAGGGTAACGCTTTAACAAATCTAAGTATTTTCTGTGCATGTACTTAAGATTTACAAGCTTTTCATGTTTCCAGAAAATATTTAAAAATAGTGATGCACATTAAAATAATATCAATCTTCTTATTAACAAGCTTTAACTAACGCATTGATGGAACAATCGACGACCTCCGTGGCCTGGTGGTAAGACACTTGTATGCCGATCCGGAGTTTGTGGGTTCAATCCCCGCTGGAACCCAGTTTTTTTTTAATAGGATTCCAGTCTGCTTAACACTTAGGGTTATAAAAACATATTTCTGGTTGGTTGGAAGAGATTGCCACCTTGCAATAAACTCGCCAGGTTAAAAAAAACAATTAAATCAAACAACCTTTTTTCCCTATAAATATACTATTTAAAATATGCGTTCCACTCGAGTGTAAGTCTACTTGGCGACATTTTGGTAATATTTTGTAAATACGAGTATGTTCCTTTTTATATCCTCACACGTTTTCCCATTCAAAAGCAAAAAAGCGAATCACTGAACGATACTGCACTTTGACCATTTTAGCGAAAACAACGTTGCACTGCTTAATGCAATGGCTGTCAAATACAAACTAACCTATGAATGTGTTAAATTTGTTTTTGGCGTCGTTTAACAGATGGCAGCACACGATGGTAACAGCAACTTGCCTTAGCAACGCCATCTGTCGCCAAACACGAGTACTAATTGAACCACCCTCGTACATATATCGAACTTTTTTTTTAATAGGAAATCCACCTAAACCAGGTTGATGCGTGCCATAAAATTAAAGTCATTATGCAATTAATCCTAGGGGACGTAGTCCGGGATAGAAGAGCATACGACCTGAAGACGAGGAGAGCTGACCCCAGCAGTCTTCGCAGACAGTGAGTTGGGATGGAGCCAGGAAGAAGAATATGCAATTACATCAGTCAATATTTTTCAGTAATTTTTTTAAATGCCAATTCTAGACAATTTAAAGTTTCAATTGACTAATCTTCAAACATTTAACGAGTAGAAAACAAGCGGAAAAAATCCACGAAGAAAGAAAAAAAAGTAGAAATTATTGGATGCGGTAAAGATATATAGCATATGGCTATTAGTAAATCAAATTTGTCTCGCAAAGGACAACCGAAAAATACATGGTATATATTTTCATTATACAGACCAAACTTGCAGCTGAGATTCTCTACAATCATTATGTAAATGTGACTAGCTATCACGCATCGGTTATTCGCAAACGACATATGACAGACACTTCCATCTTTTTTATTAAATTATTATTATATTAAACTAGAGTTTCAAAGGGAAAGATTGTTGGATTGGTTTATACAATATTTAAAACCCTTATATAGACCAGTCATATTACAAATCCATGCCAAGTATCATGTTTGCCATGGATTGTAATATGACTGGTCCCCATCGATGCCAAGTAACATGTTTTATTTTATTTAAAAGATCGGGGACTGACTGTGAAAAATCAGACAGGGGACAACCGGTAGAACATGTTTCCTTTGTTAATGAATTAAGACATTTATTACAAGTGATACTAATATGTATACATATTGAACTTAACCCTTCCTTCCCTGCGGTTTTTAACTAGTACACATTTCTTCTAAAAACTTTAATATCTCTATATGTTAAATATAATAAATACTGGGTTCAAATTTTAGGTACGAGTATTCCTCCGTAATACATTTACGCACTGAATGAGAAAAATAATATTAATAATAATTAGCACTTATCGGGCACATCAGAGATATTTTGTGAAAATCAGGAATAAATTCACCAATACAATCAAATGTGTGCCAGTATGTGACGTAGGTTTATTCATTCTTTAAAAAAACACTATATGGGTGAGGAAGCGACGCTATTAACGTCTCACTATCACTCTACTTCGGTATATGGGAACACAAGAAATAGAATTTCAGTTCGCTCGCTTCACTAGCTCGCGGGTATCCATTTGAGGTGGTCGCTTTGCCCGTTTTGTAAACGTCGGCCGATGTTTTTTTTTCATGTTTTCAGCAATTAAATTTCAATCATTATCACTTTTAACTACAAATTTACTTAATTTAAGTGATTGGTTGTGAATATTCTTATTTTTTCGATTTAAAATCGCTCATTTTTACATGTGTGTTGTATACACAGCACCGGAACGCGCGGATTTTTTTAGCACAGGAAGGGAAAGGTTAAACAGACATAATATATTATATTGATCTAAATAATTACTTTGTAATAATTTCTACTGTTTCATTGTACATTAATTTTAGTTTTAGATAAATTTTATATATTTTTGTAAGTACTTTGAATGCATTCAATTGATGACCTCCGTAACAGATAACATTCTTAATGTTCCCCTCGGGAGTTTCGGTATTGATTCCCGATGATACCTTAAAAAAGAGTACCAGTCTGGTAACAGAGTTTGTCTGGTAACAAAACTCGCACGCGTCGAGCGGCAGTATTGCCGACACATTCAATGACGAATCCAATGATTTTAAACCTGAAGACTCACTTACTGGCACCGAAAATAATATTGTCTACCTGCCATGCTCTTCAATATTTTCGAAACACTCATTTTATGCTAGAGAAAATGTAGGATGGTCCCTGTGACGTTTGAAACGTCATGTCGCAAAGGGATGGGGTAAAATCGTTTTTTTTTACAAATCGAATCTTTTTTTTTTAAATCGAAAAATAGTTTTTCTCTAAACTGACGTTTTAATTCCTAATTTTCATTATACTGACTTTCTAATGTATTGTATAATTTGTATCGATCTTTAAATAGGCCAAAATCCACTATGAAGTAATACTAATTATGAACATTTAATTTTAGGTATAAAAAAATCGAAAAACCAAATATCGTATACCCCATCCCTAGTCAATGCAGACTAACGTAGTGACTTTTGACAAACGTCACCAAATATTATTTGATTTTAACAAACTGCCACATTTTTGCTAATTTGTAACGAGATGTATTAATTTGTCATTATTGTTAGATTTATGTAATGTATTTACCTAAATAATTTACTATTTATTAGAATGGAGGCTTATATTAAAGTTGATAAAATAATTAAAATTATTTAACGTCGTTACAAGGTTGTATTGGAGCAAATTTGTGAACTGTCACAGAGACCATACTACATTTTCTCTAGTATAGTATATAGTAAATTGAGGAGTACCATATGAAAAAAGTATTATTATTTCAATTAACTTGCCTCGTGTGTTATTATTTTCATATGACGTAAAATACCCTATTGTTTTGTCAATTAAATAAATAAAGTATCCAATAAAGAGAGAGTTTCTTACGTGTATATATTTGTAACATAAATTATGTATATTTTTCTGACCAATATAATGTATTTCTCATGGGATTAAAAAAGGATGGTTCCTCCACTGTTTTCGCTCCCTTTCCACCAGCCACTTAGCCGGGAAGCCTCCTAATTGAATCAACAAGGGCTGCTGTACGGATGTGTATCCTGATTATTCCCAATTTTATCCCGACAATCGCTATTATCGCCTGTTCAAATATTTGCCCGAGAGTCTACGAGAAATTTCGGACACCATGGCAGGTGGATAATTATTAACTTCGTGTATTTAAACATTTCGAATCGTGTTTATTTTTAAGAGTCCTTGTTTAAGTTTTGAGCTGGCTTAGTTAAATATCAGTTTTGAGGGAGGTATAGAGTCTGTCATTTTTTATAAATAAAAAACTACTTGAATACAGATTATTTAAGGGTAATTTGGTTGATTTTGGAATAATGAAATACAATTCATATAAGAAGCAAGAAGCATCAGCCATAATTCAAATTGATCAGGTCTTGTCCCGAGCATAAAGTCCCGATGTTTATATGAGTTAACAAGTATATTTATTATACTTTAGTGGTTTACAGTAAAACCTGGCGGGCGTACTGCCATGTACCAATATTTTCCAACCAACCAAAAATATGTCAATGAGGTCTTAAGTGAAGAAAACCAGACAGGAATTCTTTCTTTTTTATCTGGGTTCCAGCGGGATTTGAGCTCGCCATCTCCGAAGACAGACGTCTTACCAACTAAGCCACGGAGGTCGTCTGATTCTGATCTGATTCATCGGAAGTATGCTGATTTAAAAAAGTTTTGTGATACAAACTTTAATGTGCAAATTTGAATAGTTACGTGATAGATACTTAAGTATGCTGATTTGAAAAAAAGTTATATGAACTTTATGCAGATTTAAAAAGTTTTGTGTTGTAAAGTCAATTATGCTGATTAGAAAAAGTTTTGTGATATAAACTTTTATACGCAGATAAGTAATGTAATATAAAGTCAAATATGCTGATTTAAATAGTTTTAATACACATATTTAAGAAGTTATACTCGTATGATGTAACGTCAAGAATGCTGATTTGAAAAAGTTTTGTGATATAAACTTTCACACGCAGATAAGTAATGTAATATAAAGTCAAATATGCTGATTTAAATAGTTTTAATACACAGATTTAAGAAGTTATACTCGTATGGTGTAATGTCAAGAATGCTGATTTGAAAAATGTAATGTCAAGAATGCTAATTTGAAAAAGTTTTGTGATATAAATACGCAGACAAATAATTAATATAAAGTCAAATATGCTGATTTAAATAGTTTTAATACACAGATTTAAGAAGATATACTCGTATGGTGTAATGTTAAGAATGCTGATTTGAAAAAGTTTTGTGATATAAACTTTCACACGCAGATAAGTAATGTAATATAAAGTCAAATATGCTGATTTAAATAGTTTTAATACACATATTTAAGAAGTTATACTTGTATGATGTAATCTCAAGAATGGTGATTAGAAAAAAATTTGTGATATAAACTTTCATACGCAGATAAGTAATGTAATATAAAGTCAAATATGTTGATTTAAATAGTTTTAATACACAGATTAAAGAAGTTATACTCGTATGATGTAATGTCAAGAATGCTGATTTGAAAAAGTTTGTGATGTAAACTTTAAAACATAGATTTATAAAGTCAAGTATGCTGATTTAATTTTTTTTGTGTGTAAACTTTAATGAGTAGATTTAAAAAAAATGTAATATAAAGTCAAGTATGCTGATGTGAATGGTTAAAATACACAGATTTAAAAAAAATGTCACATAAAGTCAAGTATGCTGATTTGAAAAGTTTTATGACGTTAACTTTAATACGTAGTTTTAAAAAGTTGTGTAATATAATTTGGTAGTATGAACCGACTGTAAGCATTCGAAATGTGGATGCACCGGAAAATGTTACGGATACCCTGGACGGATGTGGTCAGCAACACAAGGGTTCTTCAAAGAGCATAGAGAGTTGCTGACTAATATTAAAATCCGAAAGGTGTCTTACTTGGGGCATTTACTTAGAGGAGCAAAGTACAAATTACTGCACCTGATCATTCAAGGCAAAATAGAAGGCCGAAGAAGTGCTAGCAGGAGGCGAATCTCCTGGCTTCGCAATATACGTGATCGAACTGGCGATTGGATAAGGGGCGTTGGAGATCTTTTTCGGACTGCCGGGGACAAACATGTCTACTCTCAGGTGATATTCAACGTTGGGGGGACCTGACATGACACTGGGAAGAAGAAGAAGAAGTGTAATGTAAAGTCAAGTATTCTGATTTGAATAGTTTTAATACGCGGATTTAATAAGTTATGTGATATAAAGTCAAGTATGCTGATTTGAACAAGTTTTGTGCGTGTAATAACTTGAGATATATGTATGTGTTAAGGGGGTTATTGCAAAATATGAATTTTCTAAGTGAGTTCTTTAGTATTGTTGATAAATATATGAAATTTGTGATTAAGGAATGAGACTACATTGTTACATGCCGTGCTTGATTAAAAGGTTCTGTATATCCACAACATGGATAATTTTTATCATTATTTTGTACCTGTAGTCGAAGGTTTGCCTTTTAATTATGTATGGTGCATAATAATAATAAAAAACGTATAAAAATCATATGAAAGGTTTCTTTTAAAAGAAATACGCATCAGATACGCCTGAAGAAAAGTATATTTCCTTATAGTCCTGAAACACTTTGACGTTTGACTTGAATCATTTATCATCTAAAGGATATTATGTGATTGTTCCTCGCCTTATATGTCAGGGCAGTTGACATAGGTTGGGAGTATAGAGTGCATCTGGCATTGACATCATTTCTATTTGCGTTACCTTTTTATCTCAGCTGTCAGAGATCCTTCTCATAATAAATGTCGTTTTCTTATAAATTAAACGAAAATAAAAAAAAACAATTTCTTACCAACGGCTTATCCTTTGTTCAAGTTATTGTTCATATATGAGAAAAATTACCCTGGCGAATTATTTAAATTATTTCCTTTATTTATAAAACGCTTATTATTATGTCTTGATTGGTAAAACAGGCAAATTTAAAAGCGGAACTAAGAAACAAAATTTTTCAGGGGATTTTTCGAGACGACCGATTTGTATTCACGAAATTCACGTAAAAATATTATATCGTAGTTTAACGAATTTGAAATGCAGCCGCTCGTATGATTTGCAAATTTTAGCAGCTCTTTGCAAAAACATATCTATTTGTTTATTTCTCTTTTTTGTCAAAATGTGGACCCTTACATAATTTTTTGTATTTACGCTGGCAGTTAACATGGGGTTGTATGTGTATGTCTTTAACGTATATTCCGTTTTTTTTAAATTTTATGAAGTAATCTATTACATAAACATTTGCCAAAGGCTTTGCTTATATACAAATGTATATTTGAAGAACTAATCTAATTTATACATAATAACTATGAAGTAACTTAATTTTAATTTCTTGGATGTCATTTTATTTTTAATAATCCAAATATTAAATTTTCTAGAAATAGTTAACACCTACATACTATTTATATAACAAGATTATATTTTTTACAACTATTTATTTAACCCGTACATGTCCACTCGTTCAGGGTTCGTATTTCTCAATTTTCGTACATATTTATTGAATTCATAATTGTATTGACTACCATTAAATTTTTATACTTAAATTTGCGAATACAAGGGTGTGGACTGAAATAAATATGACCATCTTCGCGATCAGGTTCACCCTTCTTTTGGTGGTGGTGTTTTTCGATTGGAAGGATGTTATGAAATGAACCCAGACAGTTTGACAGCTTCTTTCTCAAATTTATTTTCTTTTCCCTTGCCTCAACATAAGTGTATACCATATATGTTATAACATGAGGTATATGAACGAGTACGTACTCAGTTGCTTATAAAACATATATTTATTCAAATGCCCTTCGACCTGACTAATTAAGCCTCTTGGCCTAGGACCATTAAAGACCAAACTTGTAGTTAATTGTACGTGTTGAAAGTACTATCGTAAACCGAAAGATTGTGATAAACTTGTAAATAAAATTTAATAAAATAAACCGTATTTTATGAATCATTCATTGTTGTACTGACATGATAGATATTTATTTATTTATATAAATAAACACTACAATATATTTTATATAATAACAACATTTAAAAAAAATTACCAGTCGTAAGTGCTTTACATATTAAGGACAGGAATTATAAAATTTAAATAAAAACTTGAAAAAAAATTACAGCAAAAGCAATTAGAAAGAATCAGGTATTAAATCGTTCAAAATCACAAATTACCAACACCATACGGGGGAGTTCACAGGCACACAGCCCGTAATGCATCAAAAATACAAACGAATACGATGGAATCTTCACAAATCTTCATCAGCATATAGCAACATCACAAAATAGATAAAGCAGTTTAAAAAAGTTCTTCAAAAGTCCTCGAAAGACACGCAAGATTTCATATCGAGGATCTTGCTTGTAATTGCCTTTTTAGGTGCTCTTTATATGAGTAGGTCATCAAACAAACTTAAAAAACGTGCGAGACTGAAGCGAACTCATTTCCAATCTGTGTAGTCTATGTATGAGAAATTTCCAAAATAATTGTTTTTTTTTTTAATTTTCATAAAGTGTCTTGATGCCAAGAATTTCTAACAATCAATCATTCAATTCACGGTTTTGAAAAGTACAATCAAATTTGCTATTATAAACCGATCAGAGAGACATTATTTTTCGATGGTCAAATTAAAGTAAGAGAACAACAAATTATAATTTATTGTTTATAGTTAAGGCATTGGCGTTGTGGAGGTTTAAAGACATTGTAATTTATTTTATCAAACACTGTTTATTTCACTTTTTGTAACGGAGCAAAAATTACTACTAACGGAGCAAAATGGAGCAAAGTCCTATTTATAAAAAAAACATATCATACGAAATAACCAAAATAGTCCCAGTCACATAAAAACAGCTTTTTACACTTATTTTAATCTCCGGAAACTCTTATTTAACGGGAAAGGCAAAAAATAAATACTTATCAACAGTGCTGTGTATAAACTTTTATGTGCTGACTGTAATAATTTCTATATAGTAAAGACAGGAAGATTATTTGAAAAGAGATTTCGTGAACACAAATCCGCCTTAACAAATCCTCTAATTTATTCTGAAATGGCTAATCATTGTCACCGTGAAAACCATACATTTTCTTTCGATGATGATGAAGTCAGTATACCGGGGCAATCATCTAGTAAACACATATATCCTAAAAATCTCTCCACTGCTGGCTGAAATCGTCCCATGTCTCCCTCAACCCTCAGTCCCCAACTCAAATGTCCATAACCGTTGAAGCGTGTATATCGATACCAGTTCGAACAGAATTTAGTCTTGTTTGTGCTCCCCTGAAGATGAGGTGAAAGCCTTGAAACCGGTAGGGGTATACCGTTACAAAAAAGTGTTTGATTAAATAAATTACAAAATTATAAGTTATATGATTCATATTCAAACTTATTTTAAAGTTGATGCTTTTGACAATCATAATGATTTAACAATAATAACACCATAAAAAAATCAGCTGGTTTGGAGTAAAATGTAAAAGGAAAAAATAATTTTTTCCCCAAGTATCATATTAATTCCGACACAATATTCTCATATCAGAAAACCAAATTTAATAATCCCATATACTCGTAATTCGTTAAAATTTGCCCCACTACGACCTCGCCTAGACCTTGTTATAACGGTCGCCCCCTCAAAGCTTTACTCACTTCGAACTTCCGTCCCTCAAGACCTTATTTTCACCCCCTCCGTCCATGGTCGTACTTTGGCCGGAATACCTCAAGGGTCACGCATGAGCCCGGGCTGATGACCGAATCGCGTGAGTTACTTCGTTCTTTGGAATCGTGACGTCGCGGGTAGTTGTTTTTTGTCACCGGTATGTTTTTATACTTTGATAATCCAAATATATTGATTGTTGAAAGGAAATTGATGAGGTGTTATAATTTTAGTATTAAATCAAGATAATATATTCTTTTTTTTTATTATATTTGTTTAGGCCAATTGTCATGTCGGGAAATTCATTGTCGGTAACAAAGGTTTTATATTTTCTAAATTTAAATTTACGATCACATAATTTTACTCAGTTTCACTCGCCTATCACTACCTTACTATAATTAACCGCTTAGGTGCCTTAAGCGAGTTTACTCGCTCTCTGTTGCCATGCCAGTGGGACCGGCCATACAAAATTAGCGAGTTAAATCACTCAACTTTATGCCTGTTTATAGCCAATGTCTAGTACTAATTCGAATAATCTAAAATATGGAACATATAGAGACATCTATTGAGATGATGTATACATACTATAATATTACAGCTTACAGATATTATCGAGTTGACAGAAATTTATCTAAAAGCTTCGCATGCCAGTCGACATGTGTCTCTAATACAGGGTTGTCAGTTTTGCGTTTTACTTATTTAACCGTTGAATTTTTTTTATTATTTTATAGTTACATTATTTACTTGCCATGCGTTATTTAAATAATTCATATTTTCGTGTTACATGTACTTTTAATTCTATCAAACGTTTTATTAAGGTATGTTTTCGTATTTTCTGTGATAAGCTATGACAACCCTGACATTTTGTTAAAGTTTTGGTTGTGTTTTTCTGAGTGAACGGCGGATATTGTACATATTTGATAAGTCTTCATAATATCCTTTGAATATATGAACAAAAAAGATAATTCTATCAGGTTTTATTTTTGTCAAAAAATTCAAACCCTCCGGGATCAGTCATACTAATACGTTCCGGCACTTAAAGGGTAAAATACAAAGTTATTTTTTAATAGTAAAACAGCATTTAGCGAAAAAAACTTTAAGCTTTAAAAAGTCGCACTCAATTCTTTAATTAATTATCCATAATTTAAAATTTAAATAAAGATTTTGAAAGAAAAACGAACAATTGAGTAAAATTACATAACAATGCAAAAACTCATAATATTTGTAGATATTCTTATGAATTTTATTATTCAGATTCCTCTTTAGCGAAATAATTTTAACACATTCAAAAGTAAAATGTTCGATTTCTGAGTGTCCAAAAATAAGTTGTAGTATGATTTTTTCATGTCTGCTTTTTCGTATGATGAAATTTTTACATAGCAATAAATACTTAATATGTTATTGTACTATTTACAATGGTTGTATGTTACATTACCATTGTAAATAGTACAAGATTTTTTTTATCCACTTTGCACGGATTTCTCCTGTTACACAAAGAGTGTGTGCTTCTAGAGTAAACTTATTCGTTAGAAATAATATCAGCCAGGATTCTTCTCATACTGCTAAGCAGTGTCGAGAATATATCCACAGTGTCATTCAGTTGGTTCAATATCTCTATACCACGCGTGACTGAGTGTTTAGCCATGATATTCGTCCTGTAAGTTGGTATGTAGAACAGAGGGTGATTCCTTGCACGGCTATATTTATTAGGTACATATAAACTTAGTGCTTCTAAAATCGCGGGACAGTTAAAACAACAACATCAAAGGTTACGGCCAAATCCAAATATGTATTGTATCGCAAAATTATTCAAGTAAAAGTGAGTGGGGCACGTCGTCACCCGAGCAACGGGTAATTGTTGGACTTATTAAGTAATCCAGTGGTATCCAATGGGAAGAACTAGTCCTGTAAGAATACCAAAAGCACGCTGTATGGACGAGATACGTAAGCATGGAGCAATTACGTGACAGCAGTACGCAAAGGGTACGATTTTTCGGAAACAACTTGGTAGGTCTACATCCTGCATTGGACGAATGTTTGCTGATACTTGCTATTTTTTTAAGTAATTATTTTATTTTGTGAATATATGAGCTGAGCTAGGACGAGGTATTTTGGTGTCAGGGGCACTCATTCAAAAACACACCCTCATAATAAGGTAACATTTTTTTTCAAAAATGAAACAAGTGCTGTAATATTTTTCACTTATTTTGCAATAGGTGATTTTTTGCTTATGGTATATCGTTTTTATACGGTACAATATGTTACAAGGATGTATCAAAAGTTTCAGTTTTATCTTTATAGAATTCGATTTAAGTATATTTAACAATTAATTACTTTCTTATTCACTAACTATTTTAATCTTCGCTACACGTGTTTATGCCTTTTTTCCCAAAGCTCTGCTTATCGCCTGAAGGAGCCTCTGGATAGAAGAAAATGTTTGCAGATAATTATAATAAATCGTATAAATTTTATACGGTACAGTCCAATGATTTATCAAAAGTCTCGGCTTTTTCTCTTTGAAACTTCATATAAGAATATTTAACTATTGATGACTTTCTTATTCCATTATTTATTTTAATCTTCACTACATGCGTTTCTGCCTTTTTCCCCAAGGCTCTGCTTTTAGCTTGAAGATAGCCTCTGAATATTATGTACAAACACGTATAGCGGTGATTAATGGAAAACAAAGTAATTTATTGTTGAATGTTTCAAAGAAAAACTTTTTTATTAAAAAACCAATCACCATAAAGTTCTTTTATCAAAAAACAAATCAGATAAATACGATTTTGAAGTGATCTTCATTCGAGCAGATTTATAACTCAGTATTTAACTCCCACTCATTCTATAACTCAGTTTTTCACTCCCACTCATTCTATAACTCAGTCTTTAACTCCCACCCATTCTCACCGTATTCGTATCTCTCTTGAGATTTGCTTTTATTTCATTTACTGAGTATTCGAATCGTTTTTTATTCTCTTGACGTAGGGCACAATCATGAATACTGAAAATATGTTTTTTATAAAACAATAACTGTTTTATCGGAAGACATTCCTATAACAGTGGTGTTTGTGGCTTAAGAAAACACTCGAAGACAAACTCTTTTTTGAAAGAATTATTAAACTTTATGATTGTATCATTATGATTGTATCATTATGATTGTATCACTACACTTACAGCTGAATGAATTTGTCACTATCACGTTTTGGAAGATCTTAAAAAGTTTTTTAGTATTTCGTTTTAGTACTTTTTAGTATTTGAAACTTTATGATTGTATATGAAACTACACACATACATTTCACTCCACTTACAGGTGAATGCATTTGTCACTATCACGTTTTGGAAGATCTTAAAAAGTTTTTTAGTATTTTGTTTTAGTACTTTTTAGTATTTGAAACTTTATGATTGTATAGGAAACTACACACATAAATTTCACTACACTTACAGGTGAATGCATTTGTCACTATCACGTTTTGGAAGATCTCAACAAGTTTTTTAGTATTTCGTTTTAGTACTTTTTAGTATTTGTAACTTTATGATTGTACATAAAACTACACACATAAATTTTACTACACTTACAGGTTAATGCATTTGTCACTATCACGTTTTGGAAGATTTTAAAAAGTTTTTTAGTATTTCGTTTTAGTACTTATTAGTATTTGTAACTTTATGATTGTATATGAAACTACACACATAAATTTCACTACACTTACAGGTGAATGCATTTGTCACTATCACGTTTTGAAAGATTTTAAAAAGTTTTTTAGTATTTCGTTTTAGTACTTTTTAGTATTTGTAACTTTATGATTGTATATAAAACTACACACATAAATTTCACTACACTTACAGGTTAATGAATTTGTCACTATCACGTTTTGGAAGATTTTAATAAGTTTTTTAGTATTTCGTTTTAGTACTTTTTAGTATTTGAAACTTTATGATTGTATATGAAACTACACACATAAATTTCTCTACACTTACAGGTGAATGCATTTGTCACTATCACGTTTTGGAAAATTTTAAAAAGTTTTTTAGTATTTCGTTTTAGTACTTTTTAGTATTTGTAACTTTATGATTGTATATGAAACTACACACATAAATTTCACTACACTTACAGGTGAATGCATTTGTCACTATCACGTTTTGGAAGATCTTAAAAAGTTTTTTAGTATTTCGTTTTAGTACTTTTTAGTATTTGAAACTTTATGATTGTATATGAAACTACACACATAAATTTCACTACACTTACAGGTGAATGCATTTGTCACTATCACGTTTTGGAAGATCTTAAAAAGTTTTTTAGTATTTCGTTTTAGTACTTTTTAGTATTTGCAACTTTATGATTGTATAGGAAACTACACACATAAATTTCACTACACTTACAGGTGAATGCATTTGTCACTATCACGTTTTGGAAGATCTTAACAAGTTTTTTAGTATTTCGTTTTAGTACTTTTTAGTATTTGTAACTTTATGATTGTACATAAAACTACACACATAAATTTTACTACACTTACAGGTTAATGCATTTGTCACTATCACGTTTTGGAAGATTTTAAAAAGTTTTTTAGTATTTCGTTTTAGTACTTATTAGTATTTGTAACTTTATGATTGTATATGAAACTACACACATAAATTTCACTACACTTACAGGTGAATGCATTTGTCACTATCACGTTTTGAAAGATTTTAAAAAGTTTTTTAGTATTTCGTTTTAGTACTTTTTAGTATTTGTAACTTTATGATTGTATATAAAACTACACACATAAATTTCACTACACTTTAATGAATTTGTCACTTTGTCACAGGTTAATGAATTTGTCACTATCACGTTTTGGAAGATTTTAATAAGTTTTTTAGTATTTCGTTTTAGTACTTTTTAGTATTTGAAACTTTATGATTGTATATGAAACTACACACATAAATTTCTCTACACTTACAGGTGAATGCATTTGTCACTATCACGTTTTGGAAAATTTTAAAAAGTTTTTTAGTATTTCGTTTTAGTACTTTTTAGTATTTGTAACTTTATGATTGTATATGAAACTACACACATAAATTTCACTACACTTACAGGTGAATGCATTTGTCACTATCACGTTTTGGAAGATCTTAAAAAGTTTTTTAGTATTTCGTTTTAGTACTTTTTAGTATTTGAAACTTTATGATTGTATATGAAACTACACACATAAATTTCACTACACTTACAGGTGAATGCATTTGTCACTATCACGTTTTGGAAGATCTTAAAAAGTTTTTTAGTATTTCGTTTTAGTACTTTTTAGTATTTGCAACTTTATGATTGTATAGGAAACTACACACATAAATTTCACTACACTTACAGGTTAATGCATTTGTCACTATCACGTTTTGGAAGATCTTAAAAAGTTTTTTAGTATTTCGTTTTAGTACTTTTTAGTACTTGAAACTTTATGATTGTATATGAAACTACACACATAAATTTCACTACACTTACAGGTTAATGCATTTGTCACTATCACGTTTTGGAAGATCTTAAAAAGTTTTTTAGTATTTCGTTTTAGTACTTTTTAGTATTTGCAACTTTATGATTGTATAGGAAACTACACACATAAATTTCACTACACTAACAGGTGAATGCATTTGTCACTATCACGTTTTGGAAGATCTTAAAACGTTTTTTTAGTAAGTATTTCGTTTTTCTTTGATAAGTTTTCTGCGGTTTTCTTTATAGTTATATTTATTATGTAAAGGATGTTACGAATTCCATGGACAACAAGGCGAACTAACGCCTCTTTTCTCGAACATCTGAGAATCACCGACACATTGTCGACAATACGCCTTCGACGAGTCCTTCGATTCTTTGGACACTTAGATCATGGAGACAGTTTGGAGCGGTTTGCTGTTACTAAAGACGTGGAAGGACGACGCACATGAGGAATAATCTCAATCAATTGAACTGATAAAGTAATAGATGCAACTGGACTACCCTTAAAAACTGCCCACCGAGCCGTAAAGTGCAGGGATGGATGAAGAGGAGTTGCTAAAGGCTATCATGGGAGTCACGATGCTCAGTCATAAGCTACACGACAAGATGGATGATTTTCTTAACATATGCAGATGTGGAGAAGTACTTAATCTAATGGCCGTTGACACTACCTTCATATCCTTACACTTATATATTTATTTGCAATATTTTAATTTTGTCTATAATAGTGGGTTCGAGTTCTGAGTGGAGCAGCCTTTAAGAGTCTGCTCTTCAAACGGCTCTATATAAATTTTCCTTTTATAATAATTATTATTAACATATGAGGAGGTAATATTAAAAAAAGATCATGCTCATCGGATACAAAAAATTATTTGATAAAGCAGATTTCTTCTTATTAATGGTACGGAGCCGTTTAAAATTTTCATTTGAATGAAAAAAACATATAAATCATAATAAAAAAACAGTATTTTTTTCAAAAAGAATCTTGTCCAGGCTTCAAACCAATCAAAAAAGATCATGTCCGAATTGACCAATCATAGCTTTCCGACTGTGTCTAACTTCACACCAGTTCAACAGCAACTGTCAGTTTTAAATCGTACGTGCAGTGTAATGTCATTATAAAGCTTTATCTACCTACATATATTTATAGTTTTATAACAATATTTCTTCTTATTTTGTAACACTACTTATTTTATTTGATTTAAATCAAAATAAATTACCCTACCCAATATTTTTTTGCAACACCTATATGATATTTTTGAAATCGAACAAAAATCATAATCTCCCGGACCTGTTCAATAAAAAGGATAAAAGTTGAATTTTTCATTCAAAAAGGATCACGTCCATATTTTAAACTAGAATAACTATTTAAATTATCATGATTCGATTTTAAACAGCAAATTAAGCCACCTTTAGCGATTTTAAGGATTTCAGATATTTTTGCGATGAATTATTATGTCATATATTTTTAATGCAAACAGTTTTTTTTGCGATTTCCCAACATTCTGGTTTGGTGGACATGTTCTTTTTTTAATATTACCTCATCATATATTTACCTGCCTGATTCTTTAAACATATTTAGATTCATAAAAATGAAACAGCACTCTTTGAACCAGTAGTGAACAAGTGTCGAAAGTAAACAGTTGTAGCTTACTTAAATATGGACATACCATATTTGGTTTAACGCTGTCAGGGTTAAGGTTGATGGGGACTAAACTGACGCAAGAATGTTTTTTTTTCTATCTACATAAGTAATTATAGCATTTAGTTGTGAATATAATTGAGCTGTACATTAAATGAACACTGCTAATTGGGATTTTATTCGTTGGTATTGTTTAAAAATATTGGTTTTGTGTGTATCATAATATAAATAGGCCAAAACCCGTACGGTTGTCGCCAAAGAAAGAATACGAGAATTGAATTTTGAAAACAAGAGAGCGAGAGAGGAATACTTCGAAACAGATTGAAATTATACTGAACGAACCGGTGTAAAAGGGGACGATGCCAATTTATTTTGAATTGTAATTCATTAAAAAATTCATTTATTTCCTATTATATTGAAACCTATAATTACTTGTGTTTATTTATATTATGCTCTTTTTTTAATGCAGACAATTATATGTGGTTTTTTCAAGATGTCGGAAATGCGAAAACATTAGTCAATATATCTGAAACAAGTCTTCGAGGAAAACTTTATCAACGATTTAAATTGAACAACAGTAATGTTTATATACAAAACATCGTGTATAAAGAGATTTTTGAGAATTAAATAATTCATCAATCAAGATGTACTCGTACCTTTTTTTAATTTAAACTTTAAACATTAATGAACCCTTAAAACTTTAAGCTGATCTTGCTCCATTCGGTATTTCAAAACTGTAACTAGTTCGTATATTAATTATCTTTAAGTTTTATGTCGAATGAAAAAAAAACATCAAATAAGTTTGCTGTTTTAAGGTTCAAATCAAAGATAAAAAATAAGGCTTATTTTTTTAGTGTAGGGTAGTTTAAAGTATTCTAATAAAAAGTAAAAAGGTTTCTTGTTGTTATGTGACCTTCATTACTGAAAAATGGCGTGATCGTTTGTATGTAAACATTTTTATTTGATTATTTAAACGAATATTATAGGTATCTTTAAAAACAATATTTTTTTACGTATAATATAAAAAAAATTACAGTAATTGTATAAAAAAAACACTTTGTGGTTAAGCGTTGTCAGTATCTTACGAAAACAGTTGTTACTTTATTAAAATATTAAAGATATCTTCAAGGGAAAGAGGAACCTTTTTTGTAGGGGTGAGAGAACACCCTATTCGCGCAACCGCCCCACTACTTTCCGCTAGTATCTCTCTGTTTCTAATGTCTTAATTACGTGCGTACTGATAAAATATTATATCACACACGGTCTATACCGCACAACCACTGAAACGAGTGTAATATATCGTAAGTTGCGAGGAATTTCTAAAAAGGGATTGACACAGAAAAACATTTTAACTTATGTGACTTTGAAGTTTATCTCATCTTTATCAAGTAAATTAATTGTTCCGAATAAATTCAAGAGGGTAGGGTAGCATGATGGGGCTTTTGCCGTTGATGGTTCTGTGGCATGTAATGATCTGCCTCTGAAAAATTCAAGATATGGGTGGGGTGTACAGCTTTAGAAACCACTTGTACAAATCCTTTTTTTGAGGTCTTATCAAAATGTATGATTATATTCATGAACACTATACGAGTATATATACACTTCATTACACCTAAAACCGAAAGTGTTATTATCACATATAGGAAGATCTAATTTTGAAATCATTTACATAATCCTTTAGTGTAAATTCAGATTTTTTTTTAATCGTCCTTTACTGTACATGCAGTGAGACTCTGGAACCAGTTATGAACCAATGTTAGACTCGCTCCGTCCTTGGCATGCTTTAAAAAGCGACTGAAAGCGAGGAAATAAAGATAAATGCGGCAAAAATTTGAGTATTGCGTAAAATATTTAATTTGGATATCACGGAAGAACAGCTGAACAAATTACATACGGTTGTGTGGTGGTACGACGTAAGTAATAGACGCTAAATTCACATACAATATCTATTGTATAACATCCTTAACTGTCCCGCTACCCCCTCTTATCTAGCCGAAAAATTTCAGCGTTTTTCCGATCATGGACTTGCGTTACGCTAAAACAGATTGTTTATTGGCCTTCCCAGTTCACCGCTCTTCTTTTTTTACGCCGTTCTTTACTATCCTTACAGTGAGACTTTGAAACCAGTTACAAACCAACGTTAGACTCGCTCCGTCCTTGGCATGCTTTAAGAAGCCACTAAAAAAAAACCTTAATATCTAGTCAGTAATATAACGAGTTTCATTCCTGATTTTTCTTTCCTCTTCTCCATTTCTTCCTTTTTCCTTTGATTGATGATATATCAATTTAACTTTTACTACAAGCATGTATATTATTCATAAATTTTATAATATACATGCTTGACTCAGCAGACACATTACATACAATGGCGTGTCGACCCTTATAAAGGTAAAGGTAGGAAAACCATTTAGACAGTCGATCGGAGCGTGGTTGTTATTGCGACAGGATTTTGAGTACTTGGGCTTTTAGGATGAATGACGAGTGAAAAGGATTTATGTGACCTCGTGAGAGTGGGTTTCTTCTTGTTGTTTTAATTTTGACTGTTTTTGTATTTGTGTTTCTGTGTATTTTTTTTGTTTTAATATTAAATTTTTATTCTTATAATTGTGTAAGGTATATTGTGGGATGAATATTTTTGGTCTTTCTGGAGTGATGATGTGTGAGGAGTTGAATTTCACAAGATGTTCCCAGTTGTAGTTGAGTGTCACTGTTTGTCAGGTTGATGAGAGCGTGCAACGGGGTTTTGTTTTTGTGTAATCAAAAATCGGAAAGAAGTATCGATTTATTTTTTCATGCTAAATATCCTCAGTGAGATACAGGCAAAAGTCTAGTTTACTGGGGATACGACAAATGAAAGGCAACAAACCCAGATCCATTAAAATTGTATGTCCAAATCAAATTACCTGTTGTTTTTTTCTCAAATTGTGTATATTTCTTGTCATGTGTAATAATAAATAAATAAATAAAGATGAACAATAATTTGAATATTTTTTGTGATGATGTAACTTCCTTTATTTACTTTTGTCTAGTTGGTTGGAAAACATTGCCACCTCGCAAAATCCGGCCAGATTGTTTTTATAGTTAAGTGTCACATAAATAAATAAAGATGATCCTTATTTACATGGATGAGCTACCAGGCTGATATTGTGTATGGTAGTAATAAATATTGTCATATACGTCCATTTCTAAAAAGTTTACATTAGCTTAAATGTCGGAAACGGATTGATTAAATTTTTTTTCTTTTTGTATTTAAGTTAATGGGATGTCAGCATTGTATTTTTCCGAATATTTCTCTTAGAAATGTTTTTCGGAAAGCAGTAAAATTTTAAGGCAGATTTTATCTTCATCGAATAAATTCATTGTTCCGAATCGATAGGACAGGATACGATATTACAACAGGAGTTTTGTCGTTGCTGGTCTTGGTGTGGAATTGTCTGTCTTTAAGTATTAGATATACGAAGGGCATACGCAGCTTTAGGAAGCACTTGAAAACAACCATTATTGGGACGTCTTGGCAATATTTATGATTATATATTAACACTATACACACACACCACACTACACCTTAAGCTGAATGTATCGGACGTATGCGTCAACTAAAATATATGATTATATCGTGTTGTTTATAGTTAAGGCATTAACGTTGTGGAGGTTTAAAGACATTGTAATTTATTTTTAATTACATTGTAATTTAATGATATGATTATATCTGTGTTATGTTATTGTTGTGTAAATATTGTAGAGTTGATATCTGTACCTATTGTAATGAAATGTTCCTTGTGCATGGCCTTCGCAATAATCACTACAAATAATCGAATAGCCCATGCATGCAGAGAGCGCGCGATATACATGATATCTAGTAAGCCGTGACGGCATACATGGGCAAATAAATGGGCTTACGATGAACGATGGACTGCACATAAGGGACGAAAAATGAACAAAATATATTTTCAGTTTTTGAAACGTCTACTGTGTTTTATTTACGACATACTTCTACTTGATAAAGAGGAATCTCTTCACCCTGCTAGTTTTCACCGGAAACGCAAGAAGTAAACAGGAAACTACGAGGATTGAGCGGCAGCCATCCACCTATTTTACAGTCTTTGTACCGGTGGTGTACACTGAATGTGTAACTATCACATATCGGAAGATCTTTCAAGGTTTCTTTGAAGTTCATCTTCACTTGGTAAGTTTTCTACAGTCATCAAATATGTTTTTCTTAACAAATACAGATGTGGAGAAAATCCTTATCTAATGAATGCAGTCACCATCTTCCTATCTTTATATTTAAGTTATATTTGTAATAAGTCATAATGGGTTAGGATGCTGAGTTAGTGCGCTTTGAGGAGAGTTCGCTCTCTAAACTACATTATAAAAAATATATTTTTATCATCATTATGAGTGTGTGCTAGATGAAATACTCGTACATCAGCTTGTATACAATAAACTAGTTCATGCAAATAATTCTTCGATTCACAGGATGACTGACAGTCATACTCGATCAAGAAAGACAGCCTATCGAATTTTTCGATAATATTCCAACGAATTTCGACAAAATCGTTTAATTTCGTATAAAGCGTCAATTGTTCTTACGAATGAAGTTTTAACTATGCACTACACCCCGCTTACTTCCTACGTTATATAACGAGAATTAGCAACGCATAATTAACAACCCCTTTCCCTTTTTCTGCTCGATACACCTACGACTTTTGCGCCAATATATGGTGTACAATTATTATCTTTACTGCGTACGAATAAAACACTATTTTGTAACACTAGATTTGAAATGCGATGGTGAGCAAATATTGTTTGTTATTTCTATTATAATTTTTCTTTCTTGTACAGTACCTCTTTTTATATCTTTGTATAAACACTATTAATGCTCTCCGTGACCTATTTGCTAAGACGGTTGCTTACCTTACACCTGCATCATATATTTTAATTTCGATTTATTATAGTAGCCGAAAAAAATATATTAAATAAAACCTTCTGGTGTTCCGGCGTACTTATTCAGTATTTTCCCCTCTTCACGTGCGTTTGTATTGCTAACATTGAGTTTCATGCGTACTTCAGAGGTTTGAAACACATAGACTCGATAATATGGTCAAAAACAATGTTGTCTTACGCCACAGTCTTAAACACATCCACACTGTCAATTGTCAGAAGATTTTTACTATTAATATTATTACACATAATAAGAAATATACATCATTTGCGAAAAAACAACAGGTAATTTGATTTGGACATACAATTTTAATAGATCTGGGTTTGTTGCCTTTCATTTGTCGTATCCCCAGTAAACTAGGCTTTTGCCTGTATCTCACTGAGGATATTTAGCATGAAAAAATAAATCGCTACTTCTTTCCGATTTTCGATTACACAAAAACAAAACCCCGTTGCACGCTCTCATCAATCTGACAAACAGTGACACTCAATTACAACTGGAAACATCTTGCGAAATTCAACTCCTCACATATCATCACTCCAGAAAGGCCAAAAATATTCATTCCACAATATACCATGAAACCATGGTTTTGTAATATGATCCTCTGTCGCTCAGATACTTAATGAATTGGCGTCGTCAGGGGATCACCACGTCCCAAAAAAGCTAAGGTGACACAAACCCAAAAATAATTATGCTCATTTTTTTTTGAGATTTTTCAGGATTTTTATTAATTTATATCACAAAAAAAATATGACATTTATTCGTAAGTATTATGCGGTATTAATGTACAAATTAAAACATGCTATAAAAACAAAACGCCGATGAAAGCTGTCACGAGGCGTGAGATTATTGCGTAACAATGCGCCAGTCAAGATTTTACTTGCTGCCTAGGTTCAACGCTGTTGTTTCCAATAATCAAATAACCTTCCCTAAAGTTCCAGCTTGGGCCTTAGTGATTATTTTATATTTTCAAAAGTGACGATTAAGTGATTTCTGTAGTGTTGCACTATTTCAAAAACAAAACATCAGAATATTTTTTGAAAAATTAATTTATCGTTCTCAAAAATGTATCGTGTTACAATGTAACTTTAATGCAAAATACTCGTATATAATTTTATTTTACATCCGTAGACCGGAAACTTTTCGAGCTTACTACGTCATTTGAAAATTAGCGAAATACCCTTAATAAGCGAAATACTTAACTCGATTTTTCTTTCCTTAATTTATACGAGAATGGTTCTCTACCGCAGCTTTAGGACTTTGGGTCCAGGATGGGCAGTGTTTAATTTGTAAATTTAATTTGCAGAGGAAATTATATGAACAGGATTGAAGGATGGCGGCACATAATGCTATTACGAGCTGTGTGGATCTCTGCTTGACTTCTTTCACGCTTTATACCAACTACCCTTATAATATGTATGTTACATTTTGGACTTCATTATAATAATGTTTGTGGCTCGGACGTTTTTAGGGGTTTTGATAACTTGGGCATATTTGAATTTATATTTAACTAGCGGTCATGCCCGGCTAAGCTTGGGTCTATGGAGATTTAAATATGTGCGAGGCAAGATTGTTTCAAATTATTTCAACTGTTGTAATAACCCATCAAAAGTGACCGAAAAAAAATCCTTTAAATGACACTCTGCATGTCTTTGTGTTGTTTCATCACCATGTTGCTGCGTCTCTGGACTTTAACTTGCTCGTTGTGATTGACGCGGACGTCTCTTCCTTTTAACATCTGCAGATTATTTTGCTGCAGCATTACTAGTTTGATCCGAAGTACTAAGTCTGAAATACTTAAAATTAAAAACTTGTCTCACAGAAACATTAAAAACTTACATTTTAACGTATAATATAATATAACAAATAACAAAATGATGATTTAAATCAGTTTCCCGAATGAAACCATAAATTTTTAACAATGTAAAATTTTACTCTGAAATTTAGAACAGACTATATATTTGTTAATTTATGTATCACTTCAATGCAAAACAATCTGGCGAGCTCATTGCCAGGTGGCAATAATCTCTTCCAGCCAACTAGATCTAAATAAAATAAAGGTAGTAACATGGTCGTAAAAATATTCAAATAATTATTCACATTTACAAAATTCATGACCAATGCACTTTTATAATAAATAATAAAAATAAATATTAGATATCGATCGTTTTCACCAATCCACCATCAGTATACTATACAAGGAGTGGCACTAAACAGAGTTTCTGAATTCAAAGATTTGGGCGAAACCTTTGATGTCGGACTTACGTTCGTTAACCATGTCTCACATTTGATATCGGACTGTTACAAACTACTCGGTTTTATAATGAGAATATCAAGAGAATTTAACAGCACCGATATCCTCCGAAACTTATATAATTATCTAATTAGAACCAAATTAGAATATGCATCTACAGTTTGGGCTCCTCATCAGCCCAAATATAAAAACAATATAGAACAAATAAAAAAAATCCTCAGATATATATGGTACAGAACAAAGGGCGATTACCCAAAATATGCTAAACATGCCGAATTGCTCACGGTTTGTAACTATGGAAGCCTCGAAACAAGAAGGCAAGAATCCATTGTGATATTCCTAATAATGGTTTACCAAGGTTCCTTTAACTGCCCCGCGATTCTAGAAGCACTAAGTTTATATATACCCAATAAATATATCCGTGCAAGGAATCATCCTCTGTTCTACATATCAACTTACAGGATGAATATCATGGCTAAACACTCAGTCACGCGTGGTATAGAGATGTTCAACCAACTGAATGACACGGTTGATATATTCTCGATACCACCTAACAGTATGAGAAGAATCCTGGCTGATATTATTCCTAATGAATAAACTAACGCTAGAAGCAGACCCTATTCGTGTAACAGGAGAAATCCGTGCAAAGTGGATAAAAAAAATGAATCAAAGAAAAAAGGAAGGACGGGGGAGGAAAAGTAAAATTATGAATGAAACACATTATATTACTGACTTGAAGTTAAGAGTTTCTTTCAACACTTTTTAAAACATTCCAATGGGTCAAGTCTAACATTAGCGTAACTGATGTCTGAATCTCATTGTATGGTCAGTAAAGAACGACGTGAAAAAAGAAGGCTTATAACGTATTTTTTACGTATTAAATTAATACGTATTAAATTAACGTATTGAAGAAAAGTTGACTTTATTGTTGAACAGAAAAATATGAATATTTGAACGAAAAAGGAGTTAATAATGCACCATTATGATTGATTGTTCTAACCGTTATAATTATAACACTCAGTTATTAGATTCACATATCACTGGAACTCGGTTTATAATTATGCTATGTGAATAATTATAAGTTCACATAAAGTTTTCCGTCAGTTAGATCGCTCAAACAAAGATTGTTTATTGTCTTTGCAGCTTCACCTGTTTTTTTTTACGTAAAAAATAAAAAAAATGCTGCCAATAAATTAGTAACTTTCCTGCATCTGTCCATGCTGATGATGAGTGTTTAACTTTACTTACTTGAGACAAATGAGTGTGAAACGGTGGAATAATTTGACATCATCGAGTTTGCTGCAGATATTTTTTTCCCACCCACCAAGTCCCCCTTTCCCAGTCACTTTGCGGAACAGAATATTCGTGGAGTTTATTTCTCCAAAATAACTCGGCACATTCCCATTCGGGATATATATTATAGCGACTTGTTTATAAAACTATCTCAAAATTCGCGAATGAAAAATATAACGATGTTACGTTTACATTGAAATGAAAACTAAGAAATAAGATTGGAGAAATTTGAAGATTTATTTTATTTCAAAGTGTTTTTTTAGATGATGGAAGGGTGACCGATATTAAACGGATAGGAAAAAAAGTAAATGGAGGAGGCTAAAACATATATACTCAAACCGTATACGACAACATATATACTTAACAGTATTTAAATACCAACTATGATGTATGTGAGTGATACGTGGGAAGGGAAAATACTGAAAGGAGTCGAATAAATGCTGTTAAAATGCATACACTAAGAATAATACATGGGTTGACAATGTAGGACATAATACAGAATGAAGTGATAAGGGATGAATGTGAACACTTAAGGCTGATGTGTTGAGTAAGATGAAGAAAATGACTTTAACACTTGCCTTACTGTGCTAAAAAATTCCGCCAGGCACGGTGCTAGACGCTAAGCGTCCAGTGAAAAATGTATGTTTTAAATTAAAATTATGCAAAATATGCTACGTTATTTTTTGTAATTAGCTATAAAAATAATTTTATTGTGTGTTAAAACGTCAAATAATCAAATAAATTATAAGGCTTGGTCACTTGCTATCCATCACAGGGTGGCAAGAGTTAAGATGATTTGCGTTGTATTTTATAACACTTACGCCATACAAAAATCAACGGGGTGAGCTTATCACTGTGTGTAAATTTCTCGCAACTAACAAGTAATATGTAAAAAAGGTTTTGAGTAAAAACCAGATAGGAATCCTTTCTTTTCAATCTGGATTAAAACGGGAATCAAATCTGTAACCTCTGGATCCTTCCGAGGTTACAGATTTGCCAACCTTCGGATCGGGAGACAACTAACTAAGCAACGGAGGTCGTCAATAAACGAATAAAGATTTACAAAATAAATAAAGTAGAAATGCCAGTGGAAAAGGAAGACGAAAGAAAGTATGGTTTAATCAAGTGGATGATATTTTGAAACAAGGAAACGTTAAATATCAGAGATATTGTAGGGGTTGCATGAGGATGTTCATGGGTGTAGAAGAGACGAAGGATGCGTGTTGAGTTTCTATGACAAAACCACCTTCCCATCTTTCAAGTATTTTAATCATGATGGTCTTTATTTCGACTTACGTATGCAAATTTTGCGATGTTACATATTCTCCGTTATTTTCTTTAATGTTGAAGAATGGACAGTTACATGGGCTATCGTGAGATTGGAACTATAATGTTTCGAAGAATGGCGCCGGAACACCAGAATGACAGTCTTATGGATTGACAAAGCCCGCAATTATAACATCTGGAAATGGATGAATGAAGATACAAAAGTTTCTTTTTTACAAAAGGCAATCCAAATAACTCGTAGGATGATTTGTGCCGCCAAATTGAAGTCATTATGCAAGTATATGAGTCAATATAATAGCATTAATTTTAAATAATGACAATTTATTGTTCCAAATAATTTAGTTTAAAAAGTACGCAATCGATTTAACATCATTTTTTTTCAGGTCTTTCAGGTTTCCCTAATTCGTATAAGGACCAAATATGACATAACAAGTACAATCAATAAAAACGCATTAAACAATTCAAAATTTTAAGACTAATTTGATAAGAACAATTGTAAAAATATATGTGTATGTTACACTAAAACATTATGACAAAATATATAATAGCATGTTAAATAGTATATTTTTGAGTGACACATGAAACACGTCTATAAGAGGACACGCACGGTTAAAAAGTGTGAATAATCTACCTACCAGCCTCTCCAAAGGCGACTTATTAGTTGATAGAACAATCTATGGGTGCGTTGTCTTTAATCCGATGTAGTAGTGGAAAAGTTCCTCGAAAAAAGAAGAAACGCAACATTCATTGGACGCGGTAACCCTTTATAGGGCAAGTTTTTATTTTGGAGATATTGAGTTTTTTGTTAAATAAATCATTATTATGTGTATCAAATCAACTTTATTTATTCGAAAATGTGTTTTAAAAGATTTTTTTTGTAAATGAGGCGGTCGCATATGAGACCTGTGCCCATTTCAAGGGGTCGTGTCAATGGTCGCAAAAGTGACCAATGTATATTAAGGTAATAATATCTAAGTTAGGTTGTATTAGGAAATAAAATTCTTATATGATATAGAATGAATGGTGATTTACATATAATACCTATTTACATATTTGACAATAAATTGACCGGATGTTTCGATCGTTGCTACTGAACATGCACCTAACTTCACGACGATCCGTCTTAAATAAGACCTCTGCTCGTCTACAACATTTGCCAATTTGACATTTGTGTTACGTTCTGTTAAGAAAATGAATCCTTATAATTATTACCATAAGGGTGGTCGCATATGCGACCGATTTATGCTTATGCCCATTAAAGGGGTAGAGATATGGCTTTTGATAACATAAATCAAATCTCTCTTGCAAAAGAAATATTACAGATATGTATTATTCATCGTCAAAATGTGAAGGTAAGAGTGCTTTGCGTGTATAATGCAAGGAGAAAAATGTGAGAACCTTCATCAGCAGAAGATATTGCCTGAAAAAAAATTAAGGAGAAAAGTGGTGCGGGAACAAGACTCATCCTTTGGTTGTAGAACTTACGGGAGTAGTTTCACACAACAAACGACGATGTGCGCCGGCACACCCAGCAGGGGTCTGTCGTCTCTGTAATTCTGGAGAGGCGATGGTCCTGTCTGGGACATGTTCTGAGAATGCCCGATGATAGTTGGCCGAGGAGAGCGCTGTTTTTCGGTCCTTTGGGGTCCCGACAGCCTAGAAGACCCTCTCTCATAGTGTACCGTTCCTATGACAAGGGAGTCAGAGCGTTGGGAATGTCGTGGAGAGGGATTACCAACACCGCCCAAAACCACTCTGAATGGAGAAGACTGGTGGCTTCTCTATGCTCCCTTGTAGAGCTTTAAAAGAAGGGTGAAAAAAATCTTTGTCCAAAACTGCTACCTGTAAGGTTAAAATAGTCATAGTGATTGCCATCTGCTGAAGAGGACAGAACGTTAAACAAAAATAGAGCATGATTAAAGACGCGATCGAACTTTGTGTATTTTGAAATTCGTACATTTCTTATATCGCATATTTGAAGGCTGCTAACAGAGTGAGAGCATCCTCGGGGACTATGGGTGAAAGTGGTGTATTTGTGAAACACGCTTTTTCTTTATTAATTGCGGCAGTGAAAGGAGAAGGGGAAACTTTATAAAGTGAATTCCCTAGGGTGATCTGAGAAGAGTTTCCCGGAACCTAAACTGAGAACATTCTCTCTCTGGGTTTGGGGAACATCGAATGGTTTGGCCAATTTATCGCGAAGAACTGGGAATCAGATTTTTTTATATTTTATTTGATAAATGAACTGAGATTTGGAAATATCGTCATATGAGGAATTCACTGGAGACAGGGGCTATTCTACTTAAATATTTTTTTATCTGTCCATTGAAATAAAGCTTATATGATAGATGGAAAACCTATATGTGGCAAAAGAATTCGAGAAAACTCAGGTTTGATTCTGTCGAAATTGCTTTGTGATTAGTTTTATTCTTAATTAAACCTTAACATTTTGTACTAAATTTTTAATATTTTATACAGAATAAATTTATTTACACATGACAAGAAATCATAATATAAATAGGCCAAAACCCATGCGATGGTTGTCGTCGAAGTAAAATACGAGAATTGAATTTTGAATACAAGAGAGCGAGAGAGGAATACTTGGATTCTCTCCGAAAGTAATTCGAAATTTGAATCTCGGTGGGTCCGCGATAACTGAACGAATTTCAAATACCTAGCTAACAATTTTTGAACCGGTGTAAAAGGGTACGATGTATAAATAATATATATAAAACAATTCTATATTTATGAATACATATTTTCATAAATGTAGAATTTATTTTACTTCCGTGAATATTTCACGGGTTGCAACTAGTATAAACTATTTGCGAAAAATAACAAGTGATTTAATTTGGACATACAATTTTAATGGATCTGGGTTTGTTGCCTTTCATTTGTCGTGTTCCCAGTAAACTAGGCTTTTGCCTGTATCTCACTGAGGATATTTAGCATGAAAAAATAAATCGATACTTCTTTCCGATTTTCGATTAGACAAAAACATTATCATCAACCTGACAAACAGTGTCACTGAATTACAACTGGAATCATCATGCGAAATCAAACTCCTCACACATCATCACTCCAGAAGGACCAAAAATGTTCATCCCATAATATACCGCACACAATCATAAAAATAAAAACAAAAATATACAGAAATACAAATATAAAACAACAAAAAGAAAACCACACTCAAGAGCTCACACAAACCTTTTCCACACGTCATTCATCCTGAAAGCCCAAATACTCAAACTCCTGTCGCAATAACAACCACGCTCCGATAGACTGCCAAAATGATTTTCCTCCCTTTACTTTTATTGAATTCGGCACGCCATTGTATGTCATGGGAGCAAAATAGGCATATTGCCTTTGGGGAAAAGAGGTTTTAACCCTAGGGATGGTGAACAGTTGATCAGTTGCCATGCGTGTCATGTGTTTGCTGAGCCTGCATCTTCCCTTCCTCTCAATGAAATTAGTAATAACAATTAATTTTCGAACAAACATGTCATAGCTTCCTTTAATAAAACAGTCAAGTAGTTTCATTATTTCCTTTAAAAGTTATAAGATTTAACTTTGAATATAAATCACAAAATTTAAAGGCTAGAATTTAGTATTTAGATCGAACTACGAATTCGACCCTTAGACCATTTTATATATTATATTTAATTTAAGAATCCAGATTGCGTTCTTGTTAGCGACATTGGAGTTTTTCTCAACGTCTCTTATTTCTTAAAGCACTCTTAAGGTGGTCGGGAAACAGCGATACACCAAATAATTTAAGGAGAAAAAAAATTAACCCTTTCAATTTGTTTTCTAAGACTAGCTCTTTCTGAAATGTGTGTTTGGCAAACATCGGTGTAGGGGAAACCTACCCAATATAGGTGTACACACATTTTGTCATCCTGTGCTTATAGCAAATCGGGCATACACTCCGTCCCATAATAAACAAACGTTTATTTTATTTGTCTCAGAGCCAATATTGATTTTGCGATGGAATATATCAACGTTTTGGGAAAATATTCTGAAAAAGCTGAAAGAATATGTTGTATAAAGGTAACAATACCTGTTTGCAGGTTTTTGCGGTTATTTTTAAAAATTTTCAATTTCATTTGGTACATCGCGTTGTATTCCGATAGGTGATGGAAACTTAAAAAAAATGGCGATAATAGTAAAAAAAAAGAGAGGGGGGGGGGGGGGTTAAAGGTTATTTTTGTTGGTGCCACCGTTGATGATAATGTAACCTAATTAATGATCTTTTTGTCATACATATATACTTACGTACCATTGAGCCGTTTCATTGTTGGGATAGGTAAAGAGGAAAGAGAGCTAGACTAGACTATCTCGACACATATTCTTAGCCTATTACCCATCTATTCAATTTCATATACTCGTATTATTTATACTTAAAGCATTAATACTATGAAGGTTTTAAAGCATTGTAATTTGTTTTATCAAATACCGTTTATTCCACTTTATGTAACGGTATAACCCTACCGGTTTCAAGATTTTCACCTCATCATCAGGGGGGCACGAAAAGTACTCTTGTTTGTGCTCCCCTGATGATGAGGAGAAAACCTTGAAACCGGTAGAGTTTTACCGTTACATAAAGTGGAATTAACGGTTTTTAATAAAACAAATTACTATGCAATTTCACTTTCGATATATACGAGTATATATTAGCTGTAGTTAGTTAGTAGGGTTACACCGTTACAAAAAGTGGAATAAACAGTGTTTGATAAAACAAATTACAATGTCTTTAAACCTCCACAACGTTAATGCCTTTACTATAAACAATATAAAAAGCATATATAATGAATATTAGAAAAAATAAATTGTCCGAACGGATATCCATCGAGGCGTGAAACCAACATAATGAAGGACTATGGTCATCTTGTATTTTCTTTAGCGATGTCCGGTGTGAATCAGATCTTCCTATTCTTATTGCTTCTCAGACGAAACAGGGTGTTCCCAATATACAATATATAAATCATCACCATTATTAAAGAACTGTTTATAATTGTTTCCATTGATAATACATTAAATAACACAAAAAATTCGCTGAACACCTCCGTGGACTAGATGGTAAGACGTCTGTCTCCCAGCCCGCAGGTTGCGTCTAACAGTCTGGTTTTCATTTCAGGATTTATTAACAACGTTCTGGTTGGCTGGAAGATATTGCCACATGACAATAAGATCGCTAGGTTGTGCCGTATACAACGAAAGTGTTATACAATAAATAAAACATGATCACTCTTTGTCACACACAATGAAAACAAAAATATTATAAAATATCTAACACAATGAAAAATCTAGAAACCCTTCAAATAGGTACATAAGGTAAACAAACATAGCAAAAATATCATAAATAATCAATAGAATTTGTCATTTTTCCGCGTCTAACTCTATTCCCCCTTAGTACCATAAACAACAAACAACATTGACACTGTCACTCTATTTTATCGTGAAAAATACACATCATGGTGTAATCAACATTTATTTCAGTTCTTGACAACTCACCTGACGATGATGACAAAGCGAGTTTGGAAATGTATTTTGATTTGCTATAAGTAAAGTGGAATAAAGCAAAGTATCCGTGTTTTAATTTTATATGTATTGTATTCCACTTTCGTTGTATGTTATATAAAACAACCTGGTGGGCTTATTGTCATATGATAATATCTTCCAGCCAATCATCCATCCTGTCGTGTAGCTTATGACTGAGCATCATGTCTCCCATGATATCCTCTGACGACTTCTCTTTTTCTATTCCTGCTGGTTCGAAGGGCACTTGTTAATGAAAGTTTAGTTGCATCTCTCACTTGGCCAGTCTCATGCATTGAGATTCTTCATCTTGTGCGTCATTTTTCCATGTCTCCAATAACCAAAAACCTTTGCAAACTGTCTTCTTGACCACGAGCAATGTGCCCAAAGAATCACAGGACTTGACGGAGGAATATCGTCGACAGTCTGTCCGTGATTTTCAGTTCTTCGAGAATTGAGGCGTTAGTTCGCCTTGCTGTCCATGAAATTCGTGACGTCCTTCTTCAGTACCACATTTCAAATGGTTATTAATCCTCGACGGCGAGACCCAACAACAACGACGATATCTTATTGATGGATATGATGTATCCAACCCTTTACTAAAATAACCTATGCAATATCTCCATGTAAACAGAATTTGAGGAATCTCGTAGGTAAAAATATTTAATTCGGATCAAAAAAGGATGTAAAGAACTATAGACCAATCGCTTAAGTATAGTTCAGAACCAAACAATTTTAGATGAAATATACAGATCTGGTGATATAGGTTAACTCAACCTAACTTTACTATGGATAGTGACTGTTGAGAGAACATTTGATAGTGGAAATTAATTAGAAAGCTTCATTACATGATTTTCGGATTGCTTTTGACCAGGGTGAGTTAGCAAAAGGGGTGGTATTCTAATTTACACAGTAAACAAGCAACTAGTATTCAGATCACTATCTCGTATCTCATTAAATTAAAAGAAATACTGCTATTTTATATGGAGGATAATTCTGTAAACAGGGTGTAGGAGTGAGAAGTAATTGTCTTCAATATTTAGGGGGAATCAAACAGAACGAGATAATGAGTCCTTTTGTTTTATCATCGCATTCATTTGTCATGTCTTATGGGGGTGTACAGGGGTGTTGGGGGAAATTTTCATTATTATTTGAAGAAAAGCTCGCGCTTTAATCGACCAGGGATGTTGATTTGCACGAGGAGTGTACAAACTTTTTATTTTTGTGCATAAAAAACGTTTTTTTTTTCGTTGAAACAATTATTTCGTTTTTTTTAATATCAATAAAAAAAATGAAAAGTGAAGTGATTGTTTTTTAATGAAACACGAGGAAAATTAGAGATTCTTCGGATTTGGTTGTATAAAAACACACAGAAGAGACTTGAATAAAGCGTAAAAGTGGTGAAAGATGGATAAATGCGGTAAAATTAGAGCGTTTAATTGTTTAAAAAAAAAAAGGATTCCAGTTCGTTTTCACTTAAAGCTTTTATACATTTTTCTGGTTGGATGGAAGTGATTGACACATGTCAATAAGCCCGCTAAGTTGTAATGGTAACAAAAAAGGTTATGCAATCTTAGCAGATTTTGATACTGTCCGGTTAAGAGCATATGGTTTAAGTGCTCCATTTACTGCGTTTCATTTTGCTTTACGCCGTTCAATATCCTTCATAACTCTTCCATAATTAAAGTTTATTCTACCTTACTAGCAGAATTCATAAATTTGATTTTAGTTTTCAATACTTACACTACGTCACTTTCCTTTCATACAATTTTATCACCATGACTTTGGAGTTCAACATAAATTCATAAATCTTTCTCTTCGCATATTTGATACAATTCGCTTATCAGAGTCTCTAAATTGCATGCTCAGAGTCTGGAAGTAACACACACACATTCTTATTCGACATTTGTATGCCACCCATTGACTACTGTAGTTTCTTTAAGCATGAATCTATGTAAATGTTAAACAACCAGGGTGGCATAATACAACCTTGCTTTACCCCTTTTGAAATATTAAATCGCTCAGTCAAGACACATTTAATCTCAAAACATGCTCTACTTACAGATGTAGATGACATACAATAGAAAACTAAATTATAAATGTAAGCTCTAACGGTTATTTACACTACAGATATAGGAGATTTTTTTACATGAACTGCACATTGGAATGTACGCATATGCGCACTACTTGAAAGATAATATGTATTCTGTAAACAGGATACCGCCATTCCGGTTTTCGTAAAATAATTGAAATAAATGTTTTCATCCCCTTTTTTGTCGAAACGTTTCTCGGATAGGATAAACCCCTTCCACGGACAGATACAGCCCATGTTTGAGGACCCCTGCTGTAAGGTAATAAATCTACTGACCATATGTGTATGTTATATATTCCTGAACAAAATTTAAAAAAATCGTTCACAGCTTATTTATCAGAGTTAAGGTCAGAAAATTTTACATTCGAGACCTGTGATACAGTGTATATCATCAGGTGGATCAAGAAGACAAGGCTGCATTGGATTCGACCATACACGTATATATATGATACAAGTATATGATAAGCAAAACAGTTCAACGAAGATAATTTAGTTTCATCTAGCAATCTCTTCCAACCAACGACAAAGAAAACCTTAACTGAAAACCAGACTAGAATCATCAATAAAAGTTCTGGGTTCCATTGGGAATCGAACGTGCAACCCCCGGGTTATAAGACAAATGTGTTTTTCTGAGGTTTTAAAAATGTTACTTCTAATAAAAATATACATACATACCTTCCTGCCATTTCCCTGTTGGGAGATAGGTAGAGATGACAGAACGTCATACTTTCCTATCGCAATACACACCCTTAGCCTCTTCTTTATCCATGCACTTACTCATATAACGCTAACGATTTCTCTGACTTTCTTGGTATTTTTCCTTTTAGAACATCATTCTCTTAATCCTACTTTATTCTTATTTCTTAGTCTTCTTCTCATACGCTCTCTACTATCATTTGCACCGTATTTCTTATTTGTTAGTCTTTCTTTATCCATTCGTTTCAAACGCTCATACTATATCAACATGCACTAATTTTAATCTCCGACAACTCTTATTTAATGGGAAAGGCAAAAATGGAATACTTAGCAACAGTGGTGTGTATAAACTTTAATGTGCTGACTATGATAATTTTTATATAGAAAAGACAGGAAGATCTTTTGAAAAGAGATTTTGTGAGCACAAATCCGCCTTTAACAAATCGTCTAATTTATTCTGAAATGGTCAATCATTGTCACCGTGAAAACCATACTTTTTCTATCGATGATGCCAAATTCTTACATATCAGTAGTTACTGAAATAAATTGGACTGATTAGAGGCCTTAGAAATTTCTAAGTCAGTACATCGATCCGAACATCTGTTGAACAGTTATATCCCAAAAATCTCTCCGCTCTTGGCCAAAATCGTCCCATGCCTCCCTCACCCCTCAGCCCCCAACCGTTGAATCGTGTATATCAGTACCAATTCCAACAGCATTCAGTCTTGTTTGTGCTCCCCTGAAGATGAGGTGAAAGCTTTGAAACCGGTAGGGGTATACCGTCACAAAAAAGTGGAATAGACAGTGTTTGATAAAAATAAATTACATACATCAACATGTTCTTCTTTATCTAAGTTAAAACATCAACCTTAAGTTCACATTCATCCCTTATCAATTCATTTCACATTATGTCACACTTTTCCACTCCATATTTATCTCAATACTTGCATTTCTACAGCATTTATTCGGCACCTTTCAGTATTTTATCACGTCTACATTTATCACGTCTACGTTATTTTTATCACATATACGTCTACGTCTATCACATATACGTATTTTATCACGTCTACGTTTCTCCCAAACATAAATCTGGTATCAAAATACAACTAAGAATTACTATATAAGCAGATTTTAATGTTGTTCGGTTCAAGCAAATATGTTTAAGTGCCCCAATAAACATGTTTAATCACATGTGAAAATACTACCCAAAAAGCAGAATTCCTCGACTATAGTTTGGAAATTCTAGGATGAGTCCTGTGGCAGCTCACAAATTTGCCCCAATACAACCTTGTAACGATGTTTAGTAATTGTAATTATTTTATCAACTTTAATATAATCCTCAATTCCAATAAAAAGCAAGTTATTTAGGTAAATACATTACATAATGTTGTATTGGGGCCAATTTGTGAGCTATCACAGGACTGATCCTAGAATTTCCGAACTATAGTTCCAATCTTTAATTTTCCCCCATATGTTGCATTAGTAAAAATATCAAGTTGTATATTCTAAGTTTGGCATGGTTACTTCAAATATTTCAAAACGTACATGAATGCCTTTATGTATATATGAGTAGGATCACATTTTCCAACACACAAATTTTCCATAGCTAAACCACATACTTTCCAAGCGGTGAAATTACAAAAGCCACAAAGGGGACGAGTAGTGGAAGGCCAAAGAGATTACAAGGAAGACTATCGGCCGAAATGGACCTCTACGACCATCAAGTGGCGTCCCAAATCTCAGAACCCCTCCTTCACAAGGAATTAGATGATCCCGGATATGACCGCTCTAGGATTTGCTAAGGAATTTGATAAAAAAAAAAGGATGGCGAACAGAGGGAATTCTTGGTCTGGGATTTCGTGTTTGAAATTGAAAATTTCTCTAGGCTGTAAATGCTTTGATTTGATTAGAGATTTTCGTTTGACTTTTTTTTTCTTTAAAGGTTGTTATTAAAGGCTGTTGTGGTTGTAACATAAAAAAACAAAAAGGGTTTTCAAAGAATGATTGAATTTGTAAAAAAAAAAAAAAAAACGTCCGGTTTTTTCCATTTATGTTTGTATATTCAATATAAGTTGATAATTTGATTATTTATTTTCAGCTTATTTAAGAATGTTTCAAAGTTCAGTCTATTATTTTTTTCTCAGTACAACACTATTGATAATTTGTTCATTGATTGTTAATATGTTGACTATCACATTTATAAATTAATTGTCCAAAACTCCTTAAAAAAATTGGTTTTTCATTTGTTTCTCACATATTTTCACATTCCCTTCTTTATTTCGAATAGTTATTGGCATAAATCATTATCTGTAAAGAATGGAATTACTTCTTAACAATAAAAAAAATATATAATGTGTTGAAGAATGTTTGTAGATTCATTCGTTTGTTCGTCTTATTGACAAAAATTACCATTTGGTAATTTGAATGGTGGAAGTAAAAAAGGCACTAAGTACCAAAAAAAAAAACAAAAATAAAATAAGTATGCAGTTTCGTTCTGTGTCATATAGAATGAAACTGCATACTTAGTTTTTTTTTGGTACTTAGTGCCTATTCTACTTTAACCATTCATTTATTGTTCACGTGTTAAACGTTAATTTATTTTTTATCTTATTAACAATAATGATTATTTGGTAAGTCATTTTTTAGGCATCAAGCATTCGTTTATTGTTTATCTTTTTAACAATAATGAACTTTTGGTAATTTATTGTTCACATCTTTAACGTTCGTTTATTTTTATCTTATTAACAATATTGTTCATTTGGTAATTTATTGTTCACGTGTTTAACGTTCGTTTATTATTTATCTAATTAACAATAATGATTCATTGGTAATTCCATTTTCACGCATTATGCATTCGTTTATTATTTATCTAATTAACAATATACAATAGATCATTTCGTAATTTCTTGTTCACGTGTTTAACGTTCGTTTATTTTTTATCTTATTAACAATATTGTTAATTTGGTAATTTATTGTTCACGTGTTTAACGTTCGTTTATTTTTTATCTAATTAACAATAATGATCATTTGGTAATTTATCGTTCACGTGTTAAGCATTTAACGTTCGTTTATTTTTTATCTTATTAACAATATTGTTCATTTGGTAATTTCTTGTTCACGTGTTTAACGTTCGTTGATTTTTTATCTTATTAACAATAATGTTTATTTGGTAAATCATTTTTCACGCATTAAGCATTCGTTTATTGTTTATCTTATTAACAATTATGATCATTTGGTAATTTATTGTTCACGTGTTTAACGTTCGTTTATTTTTAATCTTATTAACAATATTGTTAATTTGGTAATTTATTGTTCACGTGTTTGACGTTCGTTTATTTTTTATCTAATTAACAATAATGATTAATTGGTAATTCCATTTTCAAGCATTATGCATTCGTTTATTGTTTATCTAATTAACAATAATGATCATTTCGTAATTTATTGTTCACGTGTCTAACGTTCGTTTATTGTTTATATATTGTAGTTAACAATAAATATTATTTGGTAATTAATTTTTCACGCATTCATCATTCGTTTATTGTTTATCTAATTAACAATAATGATCATTTGGTAATTTATCGTTCAAGTGTTAAGTATTTATTTATCGTATATCTAGGTAGAGGAAGATAAATCAAGACGTACAAATATTCCTTCTGAGTGAATGTGATGGAATACAAGTGGCCTTAACGAGTGGACTTGTTCTTGCAAAATAATTAGTTGTATGAATTGTTATCTAGTTATAAGTAGTATGTAGGTGTTAAATAATTCTAAGGAATCTTATATTAAGTTTATAAAAATAAAAATAAAATGATATGTAGGAAATCAAAATTAAGTTAGGTCATAATTATAATATAACATATAAATAAGATTAGTTGAAATATAAATATGTACGCAGGTAAAGCCTTTGGCCAATATTTGTATCATATATTACTTTATTAAATAAAATAAAAGATTGCTTCAACTTTTGATAGAGTTTAGCAAACCAAATTTACCAGGCTATCAATTTTTTTTAATAAACATTTGTTCCGGTGACGCTTTCAGCAGTATTTATTTTTTTAAATTTCAGGCTATCAATTCATTTCATATCTCGCGATTTTTCACGTGTTACTGATAGTAAATATATAAAAGTGGTATTATTTCAAATTTTGTTAGCAAAAACTTACTGTGATTGTCCTTCTTGAACATATTCTGTATTCTTAATGAGCTTTTAGAGCTTTTATTGCTCAGCTAGTTAGAAATTCCTATATTTCGGTTTATAAAAAGCTTTTAAAAAAGTTTACAAAAATATCCCTCATGATGTAGATTTTTTTTCATTTGATTGAAAGATCACATATTCTAGATGATACACTAAAGCGCAAAACTCGTACATAAGTATTTTGCTTGAAGAAAGCTCGCGGTGGTGAAAAATCATGTCGTTGAATTAGACGAAAAATAAAATAATATTAAGCTTGTTTGTCATAAAATTGTTCTTTATCTTCCGGGGATGTTTTTTTCCTTGAATATAAGAAATGTTTCTGTTTAATTAAGGTCGTCTCCAGGAGTCTCGTCCTTCTTTTGTGTCTTCCTATCGAGTCAATTTGTCAAGAACAATTAATGAGGAATACTGCTGCGCGCCTGTCACGGGATATTTCTCAAAGCAATTTACTTTAGATATTTAAAGGACTATTTCCTTTTGCGTTCACAGATATGGCAACCGACACAAGAATCGAAATTGAAGGACATAATTATAGAAGCAAGATCAGTTTTGTAAACAATGAAACAATTCTTCCGTAAGATTTTAACTTCAAATTGAGACAGATGATGTTTAAGTGATATAACATACGAGTATGTGGTCAACTGTAATCGAAGAATCCAGTCAATACACAAATTTCTAGGCTCCAGTTAGTTTTCAATGCAGATGCTAGGTTGTTATATGGTAGTCATAAATATTGTCATATAAGTTCGCTTTTAGAAACTCTCAACCATTTTTTATTTATTTTTTAAATTTATTTTAAATATGATAAGAAATATACATAATTTGCGGTTATGCCCTTATTATGCCCTTATTCATCGGTAGTTGCCTGGTTGAGTAGCAGAACGTAGTTAAATACCTTGGCCTGCGATTGACGTGGAAAACCCATCTGAATACCATCAGACAGAACGGTCACAAGGGCATAGGGGCTATCAGTTCGATATTTCATCGACGCACCTTCGTTTCACCCAAAAATAAGCTTCTCCTCTATAAAACCCTTTTTCGTCTTATCTTGACCTATGCTGCACCCGTTTGGGGTAGTGTGAGCAACACGGATCACCTGAAACTCCAGAGAGTGCAGAAAAAGGCATTCAAGATATCTTTTAACACCCATCCCAGAACAAACCTTACCCGACTTCACGCCGAACAGCGAGAAGAAACCCTACAGCACCACATCCTCGCTTGGACCGTGAAGTTCTATAAAAGTCAACAAAATCACAGAAATCCCTTAGTCGCTGCCCTGGGGGCTTACGAGAGTAAATCCAACCTATTCTTCCGTTATAAGCACAGGCTTCCGAAGCATTATCTGTTGCCTGACTAGTCCACCTACAGTATTAGCTGGGACGACCAAGGTCTGAGTGAATGTGATGGAATACAAGTAGCCTGAACGAGTGGACTTGTTTTTGCTTAATAATTGATGTAAGAATTGTTATCTAGTTATAAGTAGTATGTAGGTGTTAATTATTTCTAAGAAATCATATATTAAGATTGTAAAAAATAAAATAAAATGATATGTAGGAAACTAAGATAAAGTAAGTGCATAAATTATAACATATAATTAAGATAAGTTAAGTAATAAATTTGTATATAGGTATAGCCTTGACTAATGTTTGTACAACATTTGACTTTGTTTAAAAATAAAAAATAAAAAAACATTATTTGCGAGAAAACAACAGGTTATTTAATTTGGACACATAATTTGAATGGATCTGGATTTGTTGCCTTTCATTTGTCGTATCCCCAGTAAACTAGGATTTTGCCTGTATCTCATTAAGGACATACATCATGAAAAAATAAATCGGTACTTGTTTCCGATTTTTTAATAATATAAAACCCCGTTGTATATTCTCATCAACCTGACAAACAGAGACACTCAATTACATATGTATATACTCGTATCACGCAAATGAAATCCCTCACACTTCATCACTCTAGACATACCAAAACGTTCAACCCACAATAAACCGCAATTAATCATAAAAAATACCACACTCAAGAGCTCACAAGTCATTCCTCTTGCAAGCCCAAGTACTCAAACTCCTGTCGCAATAACCACCACGCTCCGATCGACTGCCTATTTTTTTTCCTCCCTTTGCCTTTATTGAATTCGGCACCCCATCGTATGTCACTGGAGCTACATAGAGCATATTGCCTTTGGACAAAATATGTTTAAAGTCTAGGGATGGTGAACATTTGATCAGTTGCCATGCGTGTCGTGTCTCTCTCTACTTAGTCTGCATCTTCCCTTCTTCTCGATGATGGTGCCAGAGAATGGATTTGAAATGTAAATTGGCTATGTTCAGGACCCGATACTATTGATTTCAAACTTTGTATCTTTGTATTCAAGTCCCTTAATAGAATGTCTCCATTGTGCCTTTCGAATATTTGGCTAAGGGATGTTTCTTTGAAAAGAAGTAAAACTTTGAGGTACACTTTTTTTTCACTTAATAAATTAGTTGTTCCAAATCAATCCCATAGGGCTGGGTATTATAAAAGAATTTTTGCCGTTGCTGATTCTGTGGAGTTGAATAGTCTATTTTCTTGTGCTAGAGATATGGGTGGCGTGTACAACTTATGGAAGCACTTAAAAACAACCCTTTTTGGAAGGTCTTATCTAAATTTATGAGTGGGTTCGAATCCTGATTAGAGCACTTTTATGGAGATTTAAGATATGTGTCCTAGAGGGAGAAATGATGATGATTTGTTGATAAATAAAACACGTTTTCGATCGCAATGCGGAAAGAGAAATTTTATTGGTAACGTAGGTATTTATACTATTCCCGCGTGTGTGCGGGAATGCGAGCAAGATATCTCGCCGTCTCGTTTCTGCATCCGCAAAACGATTAATGTCGTATGTAGGTGATAATTTATTTACGGAACTGGCGAAACAGATGTGGTGCGTTCTCGCTCTAGCATGGAATGTGCTCCGCTCCCGGCAATGAGTTGAATGACCGGCGCGTGGACTTGGTACTTGTTTGTTTTGCATTGCTAAGGAATGCAAAGGTCATTTCATCGGTCATTGACCGCGTGTGCGACCGCCACAGAGCCATTGACCTCTAAACGGCGTTATATAAAAGTTGTCCTTTAAATTTAATTTGAATTAATTAGCAAGACTTTTGTATAGTCTAGTTGGTAAGACGTATGTCTTTCAATCCGGGAGTTAAGTTTTCGTTTCGTTTTTGGGCTCAAATTGTGTTATAATTGGGCGAAATCAGTTTGATTTTAAAGAAATCTGGTTGGTAAGAACAGATTGGCACGTAACAATATCTACACTACATACTACCTTTTGTAAATATGCAAAAACACTCGCACACATCCACTAACGAGAGCATTCTTAAAAGACGAACAATTTTTATCCGACTGAGAACCTTTTTTTTTTCTTGTACCACCGGAAATTGAACTCAAAATATCTGATAGGAAGTAAAACAGCTTATGAACTAGACTATGAAGACTTCTACTGAAACGTTTTCAATAATTCAAACCTTTGAGTACTCTCTTGAGAAAGTTTATCACTAATATAGGTACTTGTTACAGTTCTATAAAATTCCCATCGTGATAAATGCTAGGAATACAAAGGTACAGTGGAAGACAAACAGATCAATATTTGGCCCAGTATTATTCGGTTTCACACCTTACGTAATATAAAGAGTTGGCTGTATAGTTCAGTTCAATTCATTCGTATGGTATCATTCAACATATCCGAATTGGCGATTTGGACATAACATACATATTTAAAACCGTGACCGAGATAAAACATGGTTTTCCACCCCATAATTGAGCCGTTGTGTTTGAAGCCATTGGATTCATGTATTTGTATGGTAATTCTTATAGAAATCTGTGTTGGTGATTCAGACGTGTTTGAGAGTATGGCTGGAAGACAACATTGTCTTCAGCCCCATCAATTAAGCATTCGTAGCTATGTTACTAAACCTTTACATTTATTTGACAGAATAACTTTTGATGTATTTTTTTGAGCCTTTGTGTTTGAATCTATTGGATTCATGTATTTGTATGATAATCCTTATAGAAATCTGTGTTGATGATTCAGACGTGTTTAAGAGTAAGGCTGTAAAACAACATTATCTTCTGCCCCATCAATTAAGCATTCGTAGCTATGTTACTAAACCTTTCCATTTATTTGACAGAACAACTTCTAATGCATTTTTTTGAGCCTTTGTATTTGAAGCCATTGGATTTGTGTATTGTATTTGTATGGTAATCCTTATAGAAATCTGTGTTGATAATTCAGACGTGTTTTAGAGTAAGGCTGTAAAACAACATTATCTTCAGCCCCATCAATTAAGCATTCGTAGCTATGTTACTTAACCTTTACATTTATTTGATATAATAACTTTTTTTTTACTGTTATAGATTTTTGTTAACCTCAGGTATTTGGAGAGAAATTACCTAAATTATAAATTAATTAATAAGATAAACTTTTCATTTATTGGACAGAAAAACTTCTAATGTATTTTTTTGAGCCTTTGTGTTTGAAACCATTGGATTAATGTATTTGTTTTTGTATGGTAATCCTTATAAAAATCTGTGTTGATGATTCAGACGTGTTTAAGAGCGTGGCTTTGTGTTTGAAGCCATTGGATGAATGTATTGTATTTGTATGGTAATCCTTATAGAAATATGTGTGTAATAGAAATATATGTGATGATTCAGACGTGTTTAATAGTGTGGCTGGAAGACAACATTGTCTTCAGCCCCATCAATTAAGCATTCGTAGCTATGTTACTAAACCTTTACATTTATTTGACAGAATAACTTCTAATGTATTTTTTTGAGCCTTTGTGTCTGAAGCCATTGGATTAATGTATTGTATTTGTATGGTAATCCTTATAGAAATCTGTGTTGATGATTCAGACGTGTTTAAGAGTGTGGTTGTAAGACAACATTATCTTCAGCCCCATCAATTAAGCATCCGTAGCTATGTTACTTAACCGTTACATTTTTTTGATAGAATAACTTATTTTTTACTGCTATAGTTTTTTTGTTAACCTCGGGTATTTGGAGAGAAATTAATCGAAATTTGGGGCGAGTGCCAAGAATAACACAAGATTTTTTGAGTGATATCCTGGGCTTTGCTACGAGTAACACAGAATTCCACTTAAATGCTCGCCCAGCAGAGAAATTCCTTCCCCATAAAATCCTCAGATGGGGATGATAAGAAAAGCGTGATTATACTGGGTTAAGTCCTTCAGGTATGCAGGGGTTGGTCTTCGGTTGTAAAGGTGTGTTTGTATGTGTATATGCCACGTAAGTTCTCAAAGATTTTTTTTCTAATGTGATGTATTAGGTGTTAACATAAGTTGTGTCCGTTTATTTCAAATTTAAAAATGAGCACCAAATGTACAACAAAATCGTAAAGGTTATACGTCATTCGAAAGAAAATTTTCTGCTGTACAAGATATAATGGAGCAGAAAAAAATATTTGATTACAAGCCTTCAAAATGGAATGTCAAGTAGAGGAAAGTGAGCATTTTCGATACCTCCTTCTATTCGCGTTCAATCGAAGGAATAAAGCTGCCAAAGCTGCTTGCGATATTTGCGAAAATACGGTGAAGATGCTATGAATGAAAGGGTAGCTCGTCGATGGTTTTTGCGTTTCAAAGACGGTAATTTCGACCTGAAAGACATGGAGCGTTCCGGACGACCAGTGGACTTCGATGAGGACCGCTGAAACCATATTATTCATGAAGATCCCCTTCAAACCACCGTAGAATTGGCTGAGCAAATGAATTGTAGTCACATGACTGTCTACCGCTATCTTACCTAATATATAGTATTTATTATACTGTTATAGAAAAATACTTTACATAAATTACTAACCATGCCCTTTGCGACGTAGTCAGAAAAAACAAATCTCCATATTTTCTATCCAACCACACAACTTTCACTTCTTCAACATTTATGCATCTTGTTATGCAAAACCTTCTACTGTTCATAATTTTCACTTTATCATCTTTTAAAGTATGTTTCATTCGATCCAGCCACGTTTTTTTCGGTCTGCTTCTTCCACGCACACCTTGCGCTTTTCCCTAGTAAACTCGATTACGCATCCATTCTCTCCACACGTCCAAACCGTTTATAAACTTATTTCTTCATCTTACTTAAAATATCCACTTTATCATATTCATCCACTGTATCATATTCATCCACTTTATCACATTCATCCACTTTATCATATTCATCCACTTTATTCATCCACTTTATTCATCCAATTCATTCATCCACTTAATTCACACATTTATTTCTGATTTCATCATTTCTCTGTTTTCATAGATTTACAGAGGACAGTTTTTTTTTCTAAATTTACGTATGCATTAAAATTTATTTTACGTTTTGTTTACTAAATGTAAGTTTCACTTCTACACGTCAAGGCACACTATTATTAATTGCAATTTTTGTTACTTTTGATATAGCACGTTTGTTGTACATTACAATACATTGACTGATTCATATTGCAAAGTGACAACTCTTCTAACCAACCAGAAAGAACTTGAATAACAATAAAAATGACAATTTATATAGCGCCGATTAGAGAGTAGACACTCTTTAAGTATTTTCTAGCTAGGAAAATACATTAAGTGAAATTTCTTAAAGGGACATTGATTGAAATCCGAACTGAAATATATATATATATATATATATATTTTCAATCTTGAAAAACCAACTAGAATTGAGCCCGTTACCCTCGGTTAGAAGAATGGCGTCTAACTAACTATACTTGAGAAAATGTAGGATGGTCCCTATGACATTTGAAATGTCATGTCTCAAAGGGATGGATTAAAATTGTTTCTTTTTATAAATCGAAAAATTGTTTTTCTCTAAACCGTTGTTTAAATTCCTAATTTTTATTATACTGACTTTCTAATATATTGTATGATTTGTATCTATATTTAAATAGGCCAGGATCCACTATGAATTAATATTTATTACGAACATTTAATTTTAGGTATAAAAAATCGAAAATCCAATTATCGTATACCCCATCCCTAGCCAATGCAAACTAACGTAGTGGCTTTTGACAAACGTCACCCAATATTATTGGATTTTTACAAACTGCCACATTTTTGCTAATTTGTAACAAGATGTATTACTTTGTCATTATTGTTAGTTTAACGTAATGTATTTACCTAAATAACTTGCTATTTATTAGAATCGAGGCTTATATTAAAATAATTAAAATTACTGAACGTCGTTACAAGGTTGTATTAGGGAAAATTTGTGAACTGTCACAGAGATTATGCTACATTTTCTCTAGTATAGTATATAGTAAATTTAGGAGTACCATATGAAAAAAATATTAATATTTAAATTAACTTGCCTCGTGTGCTATTATTTTCATATGACGTAAAATACACTATTGTATTGTCAATTAAATAAATAAATTATCTAATAAGGAGAGAGTTTCTTACGTGTATACATTTATAACAATAGTCGAATATGGTGATTGCATCTATGGACCGTGCCTTCTAAGGAGAACCGAAAAGAAGTTGCAAAGATTACAAAATTCTTGCTGTAGGTATTGTTTCAACATTCCCCCCAGAGGACACACCACCCCTTTTTTGAGAGCCTTTAAAATTATTGACATGAAACAAAGAAGGTTTCTTCACTTAAGCGTACTCATGCATAAAATTACCAGTACAAAAATGCCACTTTATCTCTTCGAAAAACTGAATTGGGCTAGAAACTTTCACGGCTACGAAACTAGAAGCAGAGAGATAAAATAATTAAAATTACTGAACGTCGTTACAAGGTTGTATTGGAGCAAATTTGTGAACTGTCAACGGGGACCATGCTACATTTTCTGAAGTATAAGCCATGCAAATCGCCTATCATAAAAACTTTATAGTTTGAAACCGTAACATATATTTAAAAAAAATCTATTTATTAATCAATATAGTACACCTTAACATATTAGAATCGTTGATGCAGAAATATTGAAGAGCGGGACCAAGAGACAACATTGCATTAATTGTTTTTTTTTTTCAAGACAAAGTGAGAAGTATGAACAAAAGGAAATTGTGCGAACACGAAATTATGAAAGATTATGAGAAATATATTGTGTTGTATAACACTACCGTTGGGTAAATTTCAATCTGGCGGGCTAATTGACAATCTCTTCCAACTGACTAAAAAATTTACGCAAACTTTAAGTGAACACCAGACTGGAACCCTTGTAAAAATATTTGGGTCTAAACGGAAATTGAACTCGCAACCCGTGGAATGGACCAGCTAGGCCACGGATTTTGTAAAATGTGATAGACGGGGAATTGTGTGCGATTTGTATAGAAAACAAGGGAGATTGATTCTCTTTGCTTACCGCAAGGATCATAGCGTGATGATTTGTATGTGTGTAACGAGAATTTCTAAAATGTTTCTGTCCATTTTATTTCAAAGAATTAACTATTGGAATGCCTGAATCTTTCTAATTTCAAAGAAAACCAGTATGAAAAAAATTCAGTTTTCTCTCCCTGAAGTATTCAATTTAGTTTCTTTTGTTGAAAACATCCCTTAAAAAAAGCCGTTTATTTTGACTGAAGATTGGGCATTCAATTTTATTTTACAGCCTTTCAATTCGATTACATAGGAAGAAAGGAATATCGATGGAATTTGTATGGAATAACAATATAATAAATATTATTATGTTATGTTATTCTATCTTATTTGAGCTTCTTTTAATTTCATTGTGAAGTATTATATCTTTTAATATTGTTTTGTTTAGCATTTTACGACCCAACCCGTTTCCATTTATGGCCAACAAACATATTATTTTCAATATTTATACACTATTTTATTGATACAACTATGTGGGATAAGATATTATGTTGTGTTATTAAAAATATATAAAAAAACAAATATCTGACTTTTACCTGACGAAATAAGCAGAGAGTACAGAACGCCACACTTTCCCGTAACATTGTATTACATATATTGTTTATAGTTAAGGCATTAACGTTGTGGAGGTTTAAAGACATTGTAATTTATTTAATCAAACACTGTTTATTCCACTTTTTTGTAACGGTATAACCCTACTGGTTTCAAGGCTTTCCCCTCATCTTCAGGGGAGCACAAACAAGTCTTGTTTGTGCTCCCCTGAAGATGAGGTGAAAGCCTTGAAACCGGTAGGGTTATACCGTTACAAAAAGTGGACTAAACAGTGTTTGATAAAATAAATTACAACTGTATTACACTTTTTGTATACAGTACAAACTGACAGATGTCTCTTTTAAATTATCACAAAGATGTTAAAAGAATAACGTAAGGGAAACCATACTGGAATCCTTTTCTCATTAAAACTGGATTCCAACAGTAATCGAACTTTTTTTATTTTTGGATAAAACACAGATGGCGCCGTAAACTTGTCTGGGTCTTGCGACATTTGAGAAGTGTAATGTATGACGTTTATAAAAATGAAGTCGTATACAATACAACAACGCGTTCAAATTGTTGAATTATTTTATGTATTGTAATCTTCGGAAACGGTGATGTTAATTGGCCACTAAGATCATGTGATTTGACTCCGTCGGCCTATTTTCTCTAGGGTTACGTGAAAAGGCAGGTCTATAAGAATAACCCCCAATCAATTCCTGAGCTAAAGGACGAAATTATTCGCGTTATTGGTGAGTTAGAACTGCAATTATGTCAAAATGTCATCGAAAATTTTGACAAAAGTGTGGACATCTGTGGAGTTGCAAGAGGTGGACATTTGGCGGATATTGTTTATTGTGTTTAAATGTCATACATTTTACTTCAATGACCAATAAAACGTTTTTTGTAGGTTCGATTTCGGTTGGTACTTAGATTTTTAAATAAATGGTTTAAGTCATGTTTTCAATTCAGACAATTTCAAAGACGGTAATTTTGACCTGAAAGACATGGAGCGTTCCGGACGACCAGTGGACTTCGATGAGGACCGCTTAAACCATATTATTCATGAAGATCCCCTTCAAACCACCGTAGAATTGGCTGAGCAGATGAATTGTAGTCACATGACTGTATACCGCCATCTTAAATCAATGGGAAAAGTCCAGAAGTGCAGCGCTTGGGTTCCACATGTTTTGAGTGAAAACAACAAAATCAACGTTCGGAAATTTCTGCTGGTTTGCTGGCGCGTCATCGAGCTACGCATGCCCACAAGCAAAGGTTCTTTTACCGCATCATTACTGGTGACGAAAAATGGTGATGAAAAAAAAATGGTGATGAAAAGTGTTTGAAAGGGATTTTCATGAATAATATGGTTTAAGCGATCTTCATCGAAGTCCACTGGTCATCCGAAGTCCACTGGTTGAAATTACCATCTTTGAAACCGAAAACCATCAAATATCGCGAGCTTCTCAAATATCGCGAGCAGCTTTGTTCCCTCGATTGAAGGCGAACAGAAGGAGGTGTCGAAAATGCTCGCTTTCGTCTACTTGACACTCCATTTTGAAGGCTTGTAATAAAATAATATATGTAACGTAAAAGCAAACACAATATCTTGTAGAGCAGAAAACTTTCTTTCGAATGACGTATAACCTTAACCATTTTGTTTTACTTTTAGTGCTCATTTTTAAATTGAAAAAAAAAACGGACACAACTTATGTTAACACCTAATATATCAGTGTTATATAATACATACATACAAAAATTGGACTCTGTTACTCACAATATGTCATTATAGTAAGCTCAGTGAAAAACAACACATTTTTTGTGGTATCCTAATATCTTTTATTTTTTTTTTGTTTCAGGTATGCATTATTTTCAACAAATTCTTTGAAAACTGTGGATACATCTTTTTGAACGACTATGGTACGTTTTTATATCTTTTATATCCTGATTAGAGATAATAAGACTTTTAAATTTTAAAAAAATGTGATAATTTCACAATTATCACTGATATTCGCGAATCAATGCAAACTAGAACCATTTTGTCGAATAAATAACGATAATTATTGCAATCAAATATTACATTTTTGTATTGTTTTCTTACAAAACAAGGTCGATTTTGACTCTACCATACAGCAATTTGACTCTACCATACATTTCTATTCGACATTTGAATGCCATCCGCTTCACAGATATAACAATGTAAATCTATAAAAAACGCTTACACTGTAAACCGTTAGAAGATATGGTTGTAAAGGCGAAATTGTGGTGGACCGGGCATGTGATACGCATGGGTGATTATAAACTCCCAAAATGCGTCTTGTACGGGGAAGTGGTGGGCAAGCGAAGAGTTGGTGGGCAGAGGAAGCGCTATAAGGGCAGTCTGCGAGAGTCGCTTACTTTGTGCGGGACGCCTGAGGACTGGGATCGGGTGGCTCAGGACCGTGAGGGGTGGAGAGCCGTATGTTCTCGGGCTGATGGCGTCTCAACGGCTAGACGTGTGAGAAACAGTCAGCGCGCTGCGAACATGCTTCAGCATGGCCAGGCGGCTCAGCAACATCCACATAGCTATGACATTTGTAGGAGGGACTGTGTATCTAGGATCGAGCTGTTTTTTCACAGAAGATCACATGATCGACGTGGAAGAACGGTTCAAGATTGACGTTGGGGTGGCGAGAGGATCCTCGACAACGAAACCCGGCAACGATGATAACAATATAAATATTAAACAAACAGGGTTGACACAACACATCCTTGCTGTACCCCTTTTTGATAATAATTCTCAGATCTTATATACTATACAATAATATATACTGGATAATAAAAATAAATAAGAAAGTAATATTTCAATAAAAAATGTATATCTAACTTCTATAGAGATTCTTACAAACCCAATTACATTTGGAAGAATCAACCGGATACCAAATAAGAGAGCGAATTTCCTGTCGATTCTACTAAGAAAGACATTGCCAGTCTATAATACGTACCTAATATTATTTATTATGAACGGAAGGGGGAGGAAATGCGATTGAGGGGGTAGAATGATAATAAAAGTGACTAATGCCCGAGGGGATACTTTTATGGTGCTGTGATCAAGAGCCTTCGGGATAAAGTTTTCAAAAATAATACATTTATCATACAATTTGCTTTGACATTGTAGACAAGAAAAATTTAAGGAACTTGAAAGCTTTTTTCATTATTTTATTGAATAATTAAAGGCACGCATTTATTATTGATAAAGGCATTTTGATTTGTTTGTTTAATTACAACGCAATTAAAAAATATCCTTTCGAAAAAGTGAATTGAGCTTGAGATTTTCGCGGCTATGTACTCGTAACAAGAAACAGACAAACCCTTTTTTGTCATTCCGAGTCATAATCTAACATTATTCGAGGGATCCTTCTCGTACTCAGCCAGCAAACGCTGGAATGCATTGCCTGTCCCCTAAAATAGTGGGTGAATATTTGCACCTTCAGAAATACTACGTTCTAAATATTATACATCTAGTGATTTTGACACTTTTTACTTTCTCTCTTCTTGCAGTGAATCGGGGGTTTTGTGTGCGTTCTCTTATTATTATGTTTTATATGACTGCTTACTTATTTTTGTATTAAAGTTTGTGTATATGAACATAATTTTCTTTTGTGATGTTACTTTAATAAAATTTGGACTCCTATCAGTTTTTCTCTTTTTTGCTGACATTAAATTAGAGGTAATATTTGTAGGTTACTTTTTTTATCTTTATTGTCATTTATTAATTTTCTGATTTTTTCTTCATCTAAATATTCAAAGGCGCGAGCTGAAAAACATCTAATGTCCCCGCGGCCAGGCTTGCCCTATATTGGTATATCTCGACCGGGGGAATGTTATGAATGATCCAAGAACTTTAGATTGCTTCTCAATTAAATGTATTTTCTTCTATTTATCTTGAGATATAAAGGGTCTTTCAAATTGAGTGGATTTTTAATTCTAATTTTTTGAATTCTTGAATAAAACATACAATTTTCTTTGATTTCAAAAAACCTTTTATTGGTCATTAAAATATCATATAATGTATGTCTACCTCTTGCAGCTCCACAGATGTCCACTCTTTTGTCAAAAAAATTCCCTCTTCCAAAAAATTACACATTACTATTGGCAAGTTACCAATATTTTTGAAATTCAACCTTTAACCCTTCCCTTACGGTGATAAAAATGAAACGCGCGCTCCGGCGTTGGGTAGTGAGTACGCAATAAAAAATTAGCGATTTTAAATCGGAAAAATAAGAACATTCATAGATAATCCCCTTAATTAATTATAATTGAAGTAAAAAATTATAATAATTGAGATTTATTTGCTGAAAACATTAAAAAACCATCTGGCACCGCTCACGGAACGGGCGTACGTACAACCTATTTGCCAGCTTAGAAGCTACTAGCGGCGCGGAATACAGTCACATACCCCGGCGCTTACGCATATGCTTGCGGCGTTGAGACAATTCAGGTTCTCGCATTTCAGTCTAGTATGCAAGAGTGAGATGCGAATATAGTGTCGCGCTTCCCGCATACTATTCACCTATCGTCAAGACGAGGCGTTCGCCGCATTTAAATGCGAATTTGTTTTCGGTCTTTACAAAACACCTCGATGTAGTCGATAAATTCTGATTATTATTAATATTATTTTTTAAATCAATGCGTAAATATATTATGGAGGAATACCTAAAATCTTAACCTTGTATTTATTATATTTATAGAGATATTGATGGTTATTAGAAGCAATGTGTAGAAGATACCCAACACAGGGAAGGAAAGGTTAAACAATAATTTCCTGATTTTTAACATGGATAATGAAAATATGCGTGAATTGATTTATGACAGAGATTCTGATGTCGCATCATAAATGTGCACTGAAGTGTCAGATCTTGAAGATGTTGACATTTGAATCTGAAGACCAAAAATGATCTCCGGATCCAATAAGAATAAAGGATTTGCAGGGTCCTCTAAATATATTATCAAAGAGCGCGTCTAAATATTGTATATATCAATATGTGTTCCATCAAATGACATGAAAGGAAAACCCAACAAGGTATGCGCTAAGCCCAAGAAGAGAAGTGAGACCCGATATATTTATAAGGAGTATGGTGTAACTCTCCACAAAAGGAAATGTAGATACAATATCCATACTTCATTAGATTATCAAAGTATTTTAACGTGTTCCCCGCGGGAAGCACAGACGCCTGTGATCTGACGACAATCCAAGTTTCAAATCACAAATACTTAAAAAAATGACACAAAACCGGAATAAAAATTGAACTAAACTTTAAAATAATCTTTATTCTAGCGACATCTCTGAAAACCTTGTCAAATAATATATTAGTTTATGAAATATTGTTGAATAAACAGAGCGCCGAATTTTCTTGGTTTCTCAATATTTCCAGCATTAACGACCTGTCGCGCGGATCGAGTCCTGCGATGAGTCTCTCTTACGTAAATAAACATTACTAAGTCTCTCTTACGTAAATAAACATTACTAGTGCTATATGCATTTGATTGGGTGAGTGTCATGAAGCATTGATTTGATCGTAGCATTCCTTTGTTTATTTTACGTAATGTTTAGTTTATCTCCTTTATTTAATGAGTCTCCTTAAGAGTAATGACTATTATTTATTATCAGAAAATTACTTAAGTGTCATGTTTACTTGGTGTTGTAATCAAATATCAGTGGTTCTAAACAAAATATGTGTTTAAACTTAGAAATTAAAAAACGCTGAAATTGTGCCGCGCACAGGATTCGTGGAATTTGATTTTTAACGCGGTGAACAGGTTAAAAATATATAAAGTTTCATTACAATATTCGTAATATTTACTTAAATATAGCAATTTTAGTAAATCTTTCATAAAAATCAGAATTCCTCAAAAACACGCCGTGGACAGAAAAAAATTGTTTTGATTTTGATCAGGTCTTAAAGTATTGATTAAATATCACGTAAAATAAAACAAAAACACGTAAAATGACGCTAAATACACTGTTATATCTCCAAAAATTAATAATCTGTAACTTTGTTACATACTCCTACAATATATCTAAGAATAAAACTTAGGAAAATGAAAGAAATATTGTAACGGTTACTATCATAATATAAATAGGCCAAAACCCGTATGACGGTTGTCGTCAAAGAAAGAATACGAGAATTGAATTTTGAATACAAGAGAGCGAGAGAGGAATACTTTGAAATTTGAATCTCGGTGGGTCCGTGATTTTTGAACCGGTGTAAAAGGGGACGATGCCAATTTATCTTGGATTGTAATTCATTAAATATTTTATTTATTTCCTATTATATTATTAAAGCTTATAATTACTTGTGTTTATTTATCTAATGCTCTTTTTTTTAATGCAGACAATTATATGTGACTTTTTCACGATGTCGGAAACGCGAAAACATTAAAGTCAATATATCTGAAACAAGTCTTCAAGGAAAACTTTATCAACGATTTAAATTGAACAACAGTAATGTTTATATACAAAACATCGTGTATAAATAGATTTTTGAGAATTAAATAATTCGTCAATCAAGATATACTCGTACCTTTTTTTAATTTAAACTTTAAACATTAATGAACCCTTAAAACTTTAAGCTGATCTTGCTCCATACAGATTATTTTATTATTTTCTACATTTTTCAAATACAGAAGTATTTGAAAAATGTAGAATTTGTTTTACTCCCGTGAATATTTCACGGGTTGCAACTAGTTACTAAATATACATGACTTATCTCTAGTAAAAAAGTCCCTTCCATTATTTTTACCATCAAGTTTCCGGTCTAGAGACATCGTTCTGCCCTTCTCCTCGGATAAACTTCTGCGAAATAAGATTTACTAAGTACTTGTTACGAGCCTACTTAAAGATTTCACATTTCTTGAGGTCTCAAATCATCTTAATGTGCACTGAGGAATTGCGTTCATATTGCCTACTAATTATTTTGCCCAGTGATATATTTAGATCTGAAAAGTTTAATAAGCAATTAACGCAATTTATTATTGTTAAATGTTTTTCGTAAGTTGTAAATATGTCATATCAGTTATCTCATTGACACGGAGGCTCTTGAGTCATACGTTAACGTGGACGATTCTTTGGTTTTTTTTAGATTCTGTGATCCAAGTGGAAAAATATTCTAAAACAGGTCACTTCTTACAGCATTCTCAAAGTCAAAAATTGGATGGGGAAAAATGTTTGAAAATTAATTCGAAATTTCTCTGAATAGCTTCGCTGTGGAGACCACATCTTCTTGATGGGGATGCTTTATCAAGTGTAGGTGTTAGTTAGTATCTTTTCAAAATATAGCATCATATTTCTTGGTGTATGTCATAATAGTCAATTCGCCATCGATAGGCAAATCGGTTATACGGTTTCTAAAGTTTAAGAGCTAAAATTTTTACGTCAATGTTTTTTTAATAAGGGATATAAAAACTCTTTTTTATCAATTGGTTACGGTGAGAATGAATTATTGTAACTCTATTTATTCTGGTTTATCTGATTCACAAATATCTAGATTCAAGTCTGTTTTCAATACAGCTGCCAGGCTGATATATATCATAGTTGTTTAGGGGATGTGTTCCTTAAAGGAGAGATGATGATGATGGTTTGTTGATAAATAAAACTCGTTTAGATCGCAATAAGGAAAGAGGAATTTATTTGATAGACGTAGTATTTATACTATTCTTGAATGTGTGCGGTATTAATACTATTATAGTAGGTATTTATACTTTTCTTGAATGTGTGCGGGAATGCGTGCGCGATATGCCACCGCCTCGCTTCTGCATTCGCACTACGATTAATGTCGTATGTAGGTATCATTCAGATTTGGGAACTACCGCGACGGATGTGCTGCCCTCTCGCTCTAACATGGAATGCGCTCCACGCCCGGCCGTGAGTTGAATGACCGGCGTGTGGACCTTGCACTTTGTTTGTTTTGAATTGTCAAGGTATGCAAAGGTTGGATCGCCGGTCATTGACCGAACGTGCGAACGCCACAGTTGTAAAAAAATATTGGCATATTAGTCCGTTTCTTAAAGTCTACACTGACTTAAGTGTCGTCAATGGATCGATGTCAAACTTTGTCTCTATGTATTCAAGTTCCTTAATGGGATGTCTCATTTGTTTCTTTGTCTCTATGTATTCAAGTTCCTTAATGGGATGTCTCCATCTTATCTTTCTCTATTTATTCAAATTCCTTAATGGGATGTCTTCATTGTGTCTTTGTCTCTTTGTATTCAAGTTCCTTTGGGATATTTCCATTGTATATTTTTATATTTGCATTTAAATTCCTTAATGGGATGTCTCCATTGTATATTTGTCTCTATGTAATCAAGTTCCTTAATGGGATGTCTCCGTTATATCATTGTCCACATGGTATATGTTTTCAAGTTCCTTTGGGAGGGTTCCATTGTATATTTTTATATTTGCATTTAAGTTCCTTAATGGGACATCTCCATTGTATATTTGTCTCTATGTAATCAAGTTGATGTCTCTATGTAATCAACGGAGACATGGGATGTCTCCGTTGTATCATTGTCCACATGGTATAATATGTATTCAAGTTCCTTAATGGGATATCTTCATTGTATCTTTGTCTCTTTGTATTCAAGTTCCTTTGGGATGTTTCCATTGTATATTTTTATATTTGCATTTAAGTTCCTTAATGGGATGTCTCCATTGTATATTTTTCTCTATGTATTCAAGTTCCTTAATGGGATGTGTCCGTTGTATCATTGTTCACATTGTATATGTATTCAAGTTACTTAATGGGATGTCTTCATTGTATCTTTTAAATATGTGTGTGAAGGATGTAATTTGGGAGAGAAGTAGAGTTACGACGTTGATTTTTTCATTATCAAATAAATTTGTTGTTCCAATTCAATCCAACAAGGTGGGGTATTATAATATAATATTAGTATAATATTAACAAGTATTATAATACAGTTTTTACTGTTGCTGGTCCTGTACCGATTAATGGTATACCTCTTAGTACCAGGGATATTGGTGGGATGTGCAGCTTTAGTAAGCACTTAAAGATAATAATTTTTAGGAGGTCTTATTAAAATTTATGAGTGGGCTCGAATCTTAAGTTAAAGCGTCTTTGAGAACAGTTTGCTCTTTAAACGGTGCTTTATAAATTGTTATTATTTGGATCCCAAGTTAGAGTACCGTCTCCAGTCTAACTCGGGATTGAAATAATAAAAACTCTAGTTAGTTTTCAATGAAACTACTTGGCTGATGATGACCTGGCAAAAATCCCACCAGATTGATTTTTTTTACAATTAAGTGTTAATAAATAATAAATAGGGTATCGTGTATCAAGGTATTGATTGATGCTGAAGTAAACGATATATATTGTAATTTGTTTTTATCAAACACTGTTTATTTCACTTTTTTTAACTGTATAACCCTACTGGTTTCAAGGCTTTCGCCTCATCATCAGGGGAGCACTAAAAATACTCTTGTTTGTGCTTCATTGATGAAGAAGGGAAAGCCTTGAAACCGGTAGGGTTATACCGTTATAAAAAAGTGGAATAAACAGTGTTTGGTAAAAAAAAATTACCATGTCTTTAAACCTCCACAATGTTAATGCCTTAATGTTTGTGCTCCCCTGATGATGAGGGGAAAGCCTTGAAACCGGTAGGGTTATACCGTTACAAAAAATGGAATAAACAGAGTTTGATAAAAACAAATTACAATGTCTTTAAACCTCCACAATGTTAATGCCTTAATGTTTGTGCTCCACTGATGATGAAGGGAACCCCTTGAAATCGGTAGGGTTATACCGTTATAAAAAGTGGAATAAACAGTGTTTGATAAAAACAAATTACAATGACTTTAAACCTCCACAATGTAAATGCCTTAATGTTTGTGCTCCCTTGATGATGATGAGGTGAAAGTCTTGAAACCGGTAGGGCTATACCGATACAAAAATAGAATAAACAATGTTTAATAAAAACAAATTACAATGTCTTTAACCCTCCACAATGTTAATGCCTTAACTATAAATAATATATAAACGATATTTATTTTCAGGCAAATATTAAATAATTTTAACGAATCTTTATCACTTGCTCGTATGTACTCGTACTACAATAGTTAAGTTTTTTTCGTTTAACTAAAAAATAGTTACATGATTATTTGCCAAGGATATAAGACCCACCAGAGCGGATCCCCTCTTCACCGTTTCGCGAATTAATTACAGAATTTCGCCGCCGTTTCAGCAATTGCGTTGTCAGCTTCATTTGCAAAAAGTTACCATTACATAAATTCAAATTAAGCCGCGCCATTAAGAAGTGGAATAGATAATACCTCTCTGATATTATTGTTCGATCTTTTTTGAATGAAAAAAAAAACATTTGAATGTGAATTTTATTCAAACTTTATTATTGCCATTGTTCGCAGCCGAGTTTTTATGCTGACCTTTATCTATGAGAGTGAAACGTGGACGAGGAGAAATAATGAAAGGGTCTGAATAATAAATGCTGTAGAAATGCGTGCATTGAGACGATTTAATATAACGATTAACGTGACCTAATTGTAAAAGTGACTTTCTTCCGATGCAGGGGTTATGTATTTTATTATTTGTTGCTTTGTTAGTTATATTGAATCCATTTTATAACAGCTTTGTTATTTATAATAAAAGTTGCTTTGTTATTTATATTGAAAGTTGCTTTGTTATTTATATTGAAAGTTGCTTTGTTATTTATATTGAAAAATCCATTTAACACTTCAATGTGAAAATATTCTAGGTTGGGTAAACAATACGAAGCGTCATCCTTTCCTTAAAAGTCATAATTATTTCCCTTCTTTTGTGGAGGTAGTAGATCATATAATACAATACGACAGTACAGTACCCGGCAGTAAATAATACACATCGGGCTTAAGAAAGAGATTGTCGATCATAATCGGCTAACTTCTGCTTTGTAGAGCGTCGTTTCTGTCATTCATTCGCGTGTTCCGTCGCGAGACTGTTAGCGCATCGTGCGACAGGGACGACGCTCTACGAAGCCGAAGTTAGCCGATTATGACCAACAGTCTCTTTCTAAAGCCCGATGTGTATTATTTACCGCCGGATACCACCGGATACTGTAATTGTATTAGATATATGAGTGGCGTGTGTAGTTTTAAGAAGCACTTAAATACAACGCTTTTCAGGAGTTCTTATCAACATTATTGATGTTATACGAACACTATCATATACGTCACCTTCAGCCGAATGTGTCATTATCACATATCGGAAGACCTACAAAGGTTTCTTTGTAGTTTCGTCTTCCCTTGGTAAGTTTTCTGCGGTTAACTTACCAAATATGTTTTCCTGAACAAATGCAGATGCAGAGAAGGATGAAAAACTAATTGAATGGCTGCAGTCACCAACATCGTATCGTTAGACTTAAAATCTACGTATTTATTTTGCATTTTTTCCAACCTGTCAATACTAACATAGTTGGTTGGAATCCTGAGTGAGATTGGCCTTCAAAAGAATTTGCTCTCTAAACGGAGCTATATCAATAATTGTCCTTTATTATTATTATTGTTGTTTTTATTATTATTATTACTACTACAATAATAATAATAATAACTATTATTAGTATTATTATTGTTATTATTATTATTATTATTATTATTATCATCATCATCGTCTTTATTATTATTATAATACGAGTAATAAAAATAATAATAATGGTTATAACCATTATTATTATTATTGTTGTTGGTGTTATTATTATTATTATTTCTAATAATATTATAATAATAAGAGTTATAATAGAATAATTATTATTATAACCATTATTATTAGTATGATTATTATCATTAGTATAATTATTATTATTGTTATTATTATTATTATTATTATCATCATCATCATTATTAGTATTATTATTATAATCAGTATTATTACTATCGTTATTATTACTATTACTATTACTTTAATAATAATAATAATACTTATAATAATAATAATAAGAATAATAATAATAATAATAATAAAAAATAATAATAATCAATATTATTATTATTATTACTGGCGATGATAAGGCTTATTCATTTATTTATTAAAACAATCTCTAACGTATATATTTGCCAAATCCTTATATGAGTATATCTACCGTCCTATCCTTACACTCAACTTATGTGTATACCATATATTTATTTTGTTTAATAATATTTAGGATCTCTCAATAAAAGTGCTGTGAAAGATTTCTGAATTAAGTGCGAGTGTGATCAATTCCTGAATTAGAGGACCCTTGAGGAGATTGCTTTGCAATGGCGCAATTTATATAGAGATTGCTTTGCAATGGCGCTATATAAATTGCTCTTTCATCATGGAATACATCTTATCATACTGTATTATCAATGTTTTACTTCTCCTTCTTTGAAATGGTTGTTTGGTCCAAACGATTGGAAGATTCTTGACTTCCGTAACTCAGGGGTGTCACGTTCTATTCCCGATTCGAACCATCGGATGTAATGGTACTGAAAACAAAAATAAGACACATATCCTGTTAAAACAGTGTACCTGATAATAATAATTACACGCGCGAGACCTTTGCGAGTGTCATTGGCTTAGTTCTTCACGTGCGGTGACGTATTGTCAACACGTGCGATTGAGAACTGTAAATTTCATACATACTCAAGTGATTTTACACATATACCTGAAAACTCAAGTTACTAGACTTTTGACGATGTTATCACCAATATGTCCACCTTGCGAAGGAGTTTAAAAAAAAAGTTCAGCAGGGTCCACATGTTTGCGACATTTGCGGGAGGGAGTGTGCATCTAGGATCGGGCTATTTTCTCATGTTCGGTGACGTATTGACAGCACGCGTGATGACGAACTTTAAGTTTCATACTTACTCAAGTGGTTTTACACATGTATCTGAAAACTCAAGTTACTAGACTTTTGACGATGTTATCTTCCGAGCACGCTCGCCAATATTGCGAACAACCTTGCGAAAGAGTTAAAAAACAACTCATTTTATAATTCTGGAGAAGTTGATTTTTATAATTTTTGTTCTATGATCAACAGTCAACATTTTTTCTGTTTAACAATACATTGACGTGTATTATTTCTTAATTATTCACGTTTAATAGAGGTTAATAAATGTGTGTTGTATTTTTATGTCCAATTATTGGCACGATATAAGGCCAATTCGTGCTGATTGTATGGTGTTAAGTTAAAAATGATTTCCCTAACACGAAAATAATGAAATCGAAGAAATTACTACTTACATACCTTCACACCTTTTTCCTGTCAGGGTAGGCATAGAAAAAAGAGCGCCAGACTTACCTGTTTCGAAATACATCATTAGATTTTTTCATATATACACCTCGGGGATTGTGCGTACGTGTTTGTGCGTTATCTTCTCATTCATTCTTTTAAAACTGCTTAACTATTTCAATGTATTACTGCCTAACTATTTCAATCTTGTTTCAACTATTTCACTTCCCATTTGTCATTTTGTAAAATTTGGACTCCTTTGAGGCTTTTCTTTTTTTCGTTCTTGCTGACAGTTAACCTGAGGTGGTATATGTGGGTTTACTTTTTATTTTGTTTTCTGCGATACGTTTTTGTTTTTTTATTTATTATTTAATCTAGATATGCGTGGGGTGTGGAATGGAAGCCTCCCAATGCCCTTGCGGTCGGGCTCGCCCTACATTGGTGGGGTGTATATCGGCCGGGGAAATGTTTGTGGGATGAGCCCGGACCTTTTAATGTCTTCTCTTTTGAATGTATTTTTTTTGTCATCTATTTATTTTCTGTGTTTTTTTTATCTTCTTGTTCTACGTGTTCAAGGGTGTGGGCTGAAAAACATCTGGTGTCCCCGTGGCTGGACTCACCATATATTGGTGGGATGTGTCTTGGCCGGGGGGATGTTATTAGATGAGCCCAGACCTTTTGATAGCTTCTGTTTTTTAATGTGTTCTTGAAATGTGTCTAAATGTATTATGGACATACTATTGTATGTTGCTATCAATAAACCTGTATTTATTTATTTATCATGAAGCTCTTATGATTTTTAACGTATCTTTCTTTCAAAATATCATTCACTTGATCCAACCATACTTTTCTTGATTTTCCTCTCACACGTCTTTGACTCAAATTCACACAAACTTTTTTTTTCACTAATTCGTTCCAAATGTCCAAACCATCTAAAAATTATCTTCTTCATTTTACTTAACATATAGCTCTTAAGGTCTTATATATATCCATTCACTTCATTCTGTATCTTTTATAAAATACACTTAAAATAATGTTTACAAATATCCCAAAAAACTGGAATAGGAGCTTCGGAGAAACACACTTTATCATTCAAGATATATAAAATATTACTTAACTTTGTTTAGAAGGCAGGCCATCAAGGACGGGAGACTTGCAATAATCTTGGCTTACAAGATCTTGAGATAGTGTATTTATTGTGTATAATTATCGCTATACATAGTATACTCTGGCAATTTTTTTAACCTGGTGAGTTTATTGCCATGTGGCAATCTCTTCCAACCAACCAGAAATATGTTTTTATAGGCCCTAAGTGTTAACCAAACGGGAATCCTATTTAAAAAAATCTGGGTTCCAGCGGGGATCGAACCCGCAACCTCCGGATTGGCAGACAAGTGTCTTACCACCACGACACGGAGGTCGTCCGTGGCGTGGTGGTAAGACACTTTTATGGTCAGAAGCCAATTTTTCCAAACAAAGAGGAAGATTTCGAAAAGGTTTTCACTAAAAATCAAACTGTTATATACGAGTATATTTTTTTTAAATTGTAATCGGGTTCGAGCCCGTAACCCCCGAATGGAGATATGCATCTTACATAATAGGCCGTGAATGTCCTTTTTTGTATATAAGAGTAAAATTCCTTTCTCTTCTGGTGGTTCTCAGTAAAATGTTTCTCAATATTTGTCTGAAAAATTCATTAATACGAAGATTTAATATTAAAAGCTTTGTCATCCTTTGATCTTAACTGTAACGCTAGTGATGGATCTGTAATGAAGGAAAGCCAACAGTAATAAATAACAATTGGCGCAATCCGAGACGACGTCAAAGGTTAAGCATGAAATGTGACGCCAAGTCAACACTTAAAGCGTCTTAAGTTGTACCAAGCAGATTATTGTGATTTGTAGCTGTCTGCTTAAACATCCCTGAGGCACACCGTACTTTAATCCGCTGAAATATTGAAGGTTTTGCTTAATATTTTTTCTATAAATATTTAAATGTATTAGAAGGGCATAGAGCGATTCATATTTTTTTCTATTCTTTAGAAATTATATTTTAATTTTATAAAAAAAAAAAATTCTAACAAATATGTAAGGGTATGTAATGCAATACACGACTGAAATTAAAATTGAAATAAAAAAAAACTTTGAAATAAGTATCCTGTTCAGAATATTTACTTTTTTTTACATTAACCCGTTTTCTAATTTTTAATTGCATTTCCCAGCGGTCCTATAATTTATTAATTATACTTGAGATATTGTAGCATGGTCCCTGTGACAGTTACAAATTGGCCCCAATACAACCTTGTAACGACGTACAGTAATTTTAATTATTTTATCAACTTTAATATAAGCCTCGATTCTAATAAATGGCAAGTTATTTAGGTAAATACATTACATAAAACTAACAATAATGACAAATTAATACATATTGTTACAAATTAGCAAAAATATGTCAATTTGTTAAAATCAAATAATATTTGGCAACGTTCATCAAAAGTCACTACGTTAATCTGCATTGACTAGGAATGGGGTACACGACAATTGGAATTTTCGATTTTTTTATACCTAAAATTAAATGTTCGTAATAAGTATTAATTCATAGTGGATCTTGGCATATTTAAAGATAGATACAAATCATACAATACATTAGAAAGTCAGTATAATGAAAATTAGGAATTAAAACGTCAGTTTAGAGAAAAACAATTTTTTGATTTATAAAAGGACCATTCGATTTGTAAAAAAAAAATGATTTTACCCCATCCCTTTGAGACGCGACATTTCAAATGTCACAGGGACCATCCTAAATTTTCTCAAGTATAGCAATAACTATAATAAACGAGTTGTCAGTTCTCATCACACGGTCGTATTTAATTTATGGACAACTTTACTTAGCTTCTTTTGAAAGCTAACTCTCCTCAAGGGCGCTCTAATTCAGGGCTCGAACCCATTAATAGTAAACAAATCACTTTTGGCAGCTATATCAGCGCCTAATCGAATCATGTATATATAACACTTTCTTTGTATTAAGTACAGCTTTGAAGCATAATCTTCTCCAGCCAACCAGAATGATATTTAATAAATAACTAATAAAAAAATAAATATAGGTTTATTGATAGCAACATAGTATAGTATGTATGTTATATGATATATTTGTCATGTATCTCTCTACTTGCCAGCACATGTTAATCTTATATTCTTATCTCATTCACCCTCAAAATATTATGCATGTACCACTTATCTAAGAACCTATTTGGCATTATCAGTAACACGGTATAATCACCAAAACCAATGTTATCTTATCCACATTCAAATAAATATTATAAGTTATATTATACCCTTGTCAAGTTTATCATGTACTAGATTTAGCGTTATTACTTTAGTGTCGACCTACTCGATGTTTTATTTTCTAGTTTGCTATCTCGCTGGCGGTTATCTCCCCAAATTCAATAAAGATTTAATATCACTTAATGGGAGAAGCTGCGACGAGATATAAATCACTGATATTGATTTGACAGGATAACATGCTCGACGCATTCCTCTCTAATCTATTGAAGGGTCTTGGAATAGTTATCTTTGCTTTAAATAAGACGTCATATCTGAGGCAGCATCATTATTCTTAAAGCCGCCAAGATATTAACATCATCCTTATTATATAATACTGTTAATATTATACTTCAAATGTAATTCAACTTTTATACAAATAAAACTACACGTTGAAATTCTAAAAGTGTTTTCGTTGCAAAAGGCCATAACATATTTAAATACACTTCAAAAATATATAAATTGCAGAAAATATCATACATCTAAGAGAAAAGCTATGACAGGTATGGGCTCATCTAATAACATTCCCTCGGCAAAGATACACCCCATCAATATAGGGCGAGCCCAGCCACGGGGACACCAGATGTTTTTCAGCCCACACCCTTTCACGTGTATGTAGAATAAAAAGAAAAAAAAACAGGAAATAAACAAATCCACAAATACCACCTTAGATTAATTCAAACAAACAAATAAAGGTACCTTGACAGTAACACAATGTGTACATACTCGTATATGTAATAAACACATTCCAAGTATCGCACACATATCTCAAAGTAAACTGCAGAGAACACATTTAAGACAAGAGACATTAAAAGGTCCGGGCTCATCCCACAAACATTCCCCCGGCCGAGATACACCCCACTAATTTTTTTTTATTATTTTATTTTTATTTATTTTTTTAAAACAGGCTTAGCCCAATTACTTGAAAAAATACAAGAGATTAAAAAAGAAGAAAAATTACATAAAGAAAAAGAAATAAAAAAATGTATAAAATAAAAAATAATGCATATGCATACATTCGAGTATATACACACAAACATATGATACACATATATTCACAGTCACTTAAGTATGTTGATGAGTGCTTTCTAACGCGCTCAATCTAAGAAGAAAATTTACTTTTGCTTTTGGTAATGTGATATGAAATATGTCAATATGTCGGGCGAGCCCAGCCGCAAGGACATCGGGGGGCTTTCAGCCTATATTTATGAGGCATTTAGTGAAAACCAGACTTAAAACCTATTTAAAAAAAACTGTGTCCCAGAGAATAATTGGGTCCGCAACCTGGGTCGGAAGATAGGCGTCTAAACAACTAGGTCATGGAGGTCATCAAAATATAAAGATGAATAATTTAATTTTGTTCCTAAAAAGACACTTTTATAGTCTATTTGTTAAAAATGCTTTTATTTCTTCCAGATATTTCGGTTATGTTCTCAATGGCGCTCATTAATCGAAAAAAAGATTATTTTTTCTGTTATCTGTCAAAATAACCCAATAAAAAATAGCTCCATTAAAAAAATCACTTACGAAATTACCCCCATGAACTACGAACAGCCTTTACTACTATTATGTGTACTATAATTCATCATGAAAATAATTAATGTATTTCCTGCCCGGTATCTCACATCAGAATTTTTCACATTTAATTTTTTTTGTTAATTTAATCGTATGTTATCCAAAAATGAATATGATAAATTAGCTTTATGAGAGACGTCTAGTTAAAATTTCGAAAATTAATGAAGCGAAATCACGGGCTTAAGAAAAAATTATGAAAAAAAATGTGTGCTAATATATGTATGGGCTAACTAAAAAACTGAAGTTCTATTATTCGGTAGACGAGTTCTACTATCAGGTAAGTATGGGCGTGTGACGTGTGATGGGCGAGTTGAAAGGGACGTTAAAATAAGGGTAGTGGTAGGGAACAAGGTAAATGGAACACTTAATGTTACATAAATCAACCGCGCAATGTCAACAGTGGTAAAAATTACCATTCATAATAATGTGTTGGGGGTCACCTTGACTTATGGAAGTGATTGTTGGACTTAACACTTGCCTTACTGTGCTAAAAAAATCCGCCAACCACGGTACTGGACTCTAAGCGTCCAGTAAAAAATTATATTTTAAATTAAAATTATGCAAAATCTGCTAGGTTATTCTTTGTAATTAGCTATAAAATCCTTTTATTGTGTATTAAAACGTCGAATAATCAAATAAAATATAAGTCCTGGTCACCCGCTATCCATCACAGGGAGGCAAGTGTTAAGGATAAGAATAGATTAATACTCTGAAGATGTGCGCACTAAGGCTTCGGCCACACAGGTAGGAGCCTCGCTTGGTGCTTAGAGCTACGTTGCGAGCCAGGCGACATACCCTAGCGAACCAACACACCGTATACTATCGCAATGGCCATTCTGCACGCGTCGCGCCACGCTACATGACGATTAGTCACCTAGTGAGTCTCCTAGCGAATAGACGTGTTGGTTAATTTTATTGTGTCACCAAGTGATTTTAAAGATGGCAGAAGTTTTAATAACAGCTGTCTGTAAAAGAGCTCCTTTGTGGAATCATCGAACAAATTATGCCAAAATGTACTTGTAATAAAATCACTGGAATGAAGTTGCACAGGGAGTAAATAAATATAGTAAGTTGTAATAAAATTGGTTAGTTCTAAGAGTGGCATCGTTTTTTTACTCAACCGCTTCCAAATGTCAAATGAATTTGTGCGAAGCACTTTGGTGTGGTCAAGCATGAAGTCACCTAGTTTATTAGCCACGTAGCACCTAGCTAAGCACTTTCGTGTGGCCTTAGCCTAAGGGAATTTTGTGGATTGTCAATGTTTAAAAGAAGGCGGAATGAAGATGTCAGAAATAATTGCATAGATAAAATAGATGTTTTGAGCTTAATTAAAAAAGGAGCTCTTAGATAGTTTGGGCATTTGAAGAGAATAAATGATGAAATAATGACAACGAATATACAAGTCAGAAGTACAAGGTGTGCGTAGAAGAAGAAGATGGGAGAAAAAGTGGCTGACCCAAAAGGACCAGATTTAAAAAAAAGGTTAAGTGGCAAAGATGAGTAATAAAATATTATGCATAACGAGATGTATGAATGTGGGGGATGCGAAAGCTGAGCTTGGATAAATGGAAATCTCTGTGCCTCCGCGGCGTGATGGTATGTATGTGTGTAAGAAGAAATTTCCAGTCCATTAAAATCGCTTCAAGAGCGCTTTCTACGAGTTACTAACTCAACCTGTCAACTTATAAAATATTTACACAGGACGAGTGAGTTTTCAAGTCTATTAAAAACTTAGTCAATTTTGTGATTTTCCTCAGGGAGGACGAATGTTACACAGAATAAACCCCGCTACTTGAAATGTCCTTTCGAAATATTTGGGTTTGTCTATTCTATTGGGAATATGAAGGCTCAAAGCATTCGCAAGGCTCTGAGATGAGGTTCGGAGATCTCCTTCTGTTTTTAACAATCCTGAAAATATTGAGGAACCTGATTATTTATTTTCGTAAAAAGCAAAGTTCCAACTTATATTAAATTTTCTCTTCCATTTTCAAGCTTTCAAATCGTTTTAATATTTGATATGTGCTTTCTAACACCCAAGATATCCTTTATTCAGGAATATGTTGTTCTATAAAATAAGAAAAGCTTAAACAAACTTTGAATTTTAAAGTTATATTATCAAGTCATAATAAATTCTGCGTTGATAGTCTAAAATGCTTGGTAGAGAGCAGTTTTGCACTAATTTTTAAAACCTTAAGCTGCTATTATAGATAATATTGCAGTAGTGTTAAGTGTTTTGATTGGGGTTGTTGTATATGTGGGTTGCTTGGTCGGGTTTGTTTTGATGTGGGTTATTTTGTCATGGACGATTTTAATGGGGTAACATAGATGTTTCAAGTCATTCTGGTTGTTTAATATTTACATAGATTCGTGTATGAAGGAATCACAGATGGCAATGAATGGCATTCAAATGGAAATTTCTGAGAATTGCTGTATGTTAATGACTTAGTAGTGAAAGGTCAGAAAATGATGTACAGAGTCTGAAAACAAATCGTATGAGAGATATAAAGTATTGCAAAATATTGTAAAATTATGTAAGAAAGTCATAGTGATAGAAAAGTGTGAAAAGAAAAGTAAATGTGATATATGGGTGAGTAATGAGAGATTAGAGCAAATAAAATAATTGAGCTATGTAGGTCAATTTGTATTGTGTGTTAAATTATAATCACTATGATTAATGTGCATTCATTATTATTACACTAAAGAAAATGTAGTATGGTCCCTGTGACGTTTCACAAATTTGCCCCAATACAACCTTGTAACGACGTTCAGTAATTTTAATTATTTTATCAATTTATTTTATTAACATATATAAGCATCGATTCTAATGAATAGCAAGTTATTTAGGTAAATACGAGTACATTACATAAAATTAACAACACTATAATGACAAATCAATACATATTGTTACAAATTAGCAAAAATATCTCAATTTGTTAAAATCAAATAATATTTGGCGACGTTCGTCAAAAGTCACTACGTTAGTCTGCATTGACTAGGGATGGGGTAAACGATAGTTGGATTATCGATTTTTTTATACGTAAAATTAAATTTTCGTTATTACTATTAATTCATAGTGGATCTTGGCCTATTAAAAGATAGATTCAAATCATAAAATGCATTAGAAAGTTAGTATAATGAAAATTAGGAATTAAAACGCCAGTTTAGAGAAAAACCATTTTTCGATTTATAAAAAAACGATTCGATTTGTAAAAAAAAACGATTTTACCCCATCCCTTTGAGACATGACATTTCAAACGTCACAGGAACCATGCTACATTTTTTTGAGTAAAGTGTTGTAAAACTACAAGTTCTGTGCCTTCTCCAGTGTTTCTATAAATGAGGCAAAAAACAACAATGTCTGCCACAATTTTCAATATCACCAATTTGGATTTGTCGAGGAGTTGTCGTTGCAGGGCCTCGTAGTCGAGGATCTCTTCGCCATTCCAACGTCAATTCAATTAGAAAGCAAAGCTGTATTGTGAGTTTTTTTAAGTGAGTGAGCCATTGCACACCAGCAAACTCACAGGTCACACGGCTGTACTGGATTCACACCGAAGTGTAACGATCGGAGCATACCGGCATATATTCTTGTTTTTTTTTAAGAATTGATATGACCAAAGTCAAAGGTATTCATATACCCTCGAATATTAAGCGGAAAAAATACCTGTGTCATTCGAAGCGAGAAGCACAGCGCGGGGTTTGAACTGACGACCTTACACACGGAAGTCCAGTGTGTTACCGCGCGGCTATGCACTCAAGTGTCATGGAGTACCAATCGAAGAAATAAGGTATAGATGTTTCGGATCTATATTGAAATTGTGTTAATTAAGTTTTTATACATCTTCAAAAAATGTAAAGAAAATTTGGAAGAAAAATTGTGTTATTTTTTTCGTTAACAGTTTTTTTTTGTAACCTTTTCATTTAAGATGAAGAAAAAACGTGTAATGAAGGAATAAGCGAGAAGGAAAAAATGGAGTGTGTTAGATGACACATATTTTTTCAAAGAAACAAGTATTTATTTCCTCTTTGGGCGGGAGGTGGCGCGGAAACCAGTTATAACGAGTTGTCAACTTAATATTTGGAAAGACAGATTTTGCCATTTCTATGGATTAACCTTTAACTGTACGCGTCACATTATATCACAGTATGCTTATTTGATGTCTCTATAGACCCCGAAAAAAAAATCTAAAATTTATAATAAGAATGTGGCAGTGCTATAGTCATTATTTATTTAATACTATTCGTAGCTTTGTCACTAAATTACTTGTCCTCCGCATTTCTGATTCAATTCCTCATTGTATCAAAAAAAAATTACAAGTTTTATTAAAAAAAAACACGCCTTTTCAGCATTTTATTTAATTTGGACACACAATTTAAATGGATCTGAGTTTGTTGCCTTTCAATTGCCGTGTTCACAGTCAACTAGGGTTTTGCCTGTATCTCACTGAGGACATAGAGCATGAAAAAATAAATCGATGCTTCTTTCCGAGTTTTTATAGTATAAAACCCCGTTGCACATTCTCATCAAACTGACAAACAGTGACACTCAATTACATATGTATACATCACGCGAATCAAACCTCCGATTTGAATATCGATTTATATATCAAATCACATATAAATCGGAGGGTTTAATCAAATAATTTGTTTTTTAATCTGTTTCAAGAAAACGTTTTTGTTATGAAGATCACGACCAAGAGATGTCGTAGGATGAGTCTAAACCTTTTGATAGCTTCTCTCTTTAATATATTTTCTGCAGTTTATTTTGAGACATATGTGCAATTAAGGAATATATCTATTGGGTGTTAACATAAATTGTGTCCTTTTTTTTCAAATTAAAAAATGAGTACCAAAAGTTAAACAAAATGGTAAAGGTTATACGTCATTCAAAAGAAAATTTTCTGTTCTATAAGACATTGTGTTTGCTTTTACGTTACTTAGATTATTTTATTTGATTACGAGCCTTCAAAATGGAATGTTAAGTAGACGAAAGTGAGCATATTCGACACCTTCTGTTCGCGTTCAATCGAGGGAATAAAGCTGCCAAAGCTGCTCGCGATATTTGCGAAGTGTATGGTGAAGATGCTATGAATTAAAGGACAGCTCGTTGATGGTTTTTGCGTTTCAAAGACGGTAATTTCAACTTGAAAGACACGTTGCGTTCCGGACGACCAGTGAACTTCGATGAGGACCGCTTAACCCATATTATTCTTGAAGATCCCCTTCCAACATTTTTCATCACCATTTTTAAACCATTTTTCATCACCCGTTATGATGCGGAAAAGGAACCTTTGCTTGTCGCCATGCATAGCTCGATGACGCGCGAGCAAACCAGCAGAAATTGTCGAACGTTGATTTTTGTTGTTTTCACTCAAAACATGTGGAACCCAAGCGTCGAACTTCTGGACTTTTCTCATTGATTTAAGATGGTGGTATACAGTCACGTGACTACAATTTATCTGCTCAGCCAATTTTATGGTGGTTTGAAGCGGATCTTCATGAATAATATGGTTTAAGCGGTCCTCATCGAAGTCCACTGGAGGTGTCAAAAATGCTCGCTTTCGTCTACTTGATATTCCATTTTGAAGGATTGTAATCAAATAAAATAATATATGTAACGTAAAAGCAAACACAGTATCTGATAGAGCAGAAAATTTTGTTTCGAATGACGTATAACCTTTACCATTTTGTTTTACTTTTGGTAATCATTTTTAAATTAAAAAAAAAAAACGGACACAATTTATGTTAACACCTAATATATACGAGTATGTACACAATATGTTGCTATCAAAAAACCTTTATTTGTTTGAGTTAATGTGAAGTGATATTTGTGGGTTTGCGTTTTTGATTTTTTTTTCTGCCTTTTTTTTCTTCCCACTCTACTTGTATATGTTCAAGGGTGTGAACTGAAAAAAAACATGTGATGTCCTCGCGGCTGGGTTCGCCGTATATTGGTGGGATGTATCTCAGCCGAAGGATATTAAGAAATGAGCCCAGGCCCTTTTAAATGTATTTTCTGATGTTTCTCATGATCTATATGTGAGATTTTGAAATATATTTATATGTGCATATACTATGTTGCTATGAATATACCAATATTTATTTATTGAAGAGAATCTTGCCACGAGGGATCGCTGGAAGATGCAGTGAGTGGCAGATTCACCCTGTCGAGTAGCTCATGACTGAGTATCGTGACTCCCCTTATAGCCTCCGACAACTCCTCTCTATCCATCATCGCACACCGCGGCTCGAAGGGCAATTGTTAAGGGTAGTCCAGTTGTGTATTTCCCTTCTGTCAGTCCAACGTATTGGAATTCTTCATCTTGTGCATCGTCTTTCCACGCCTCCAGTAACAACAAACCTCTCCAAACTGTTTTGTATTGTATTGTATTATACTTTCGTTGTATACAATCTGGCGAGCTATGAGGCAATCACTTCGAACTAACTAGAAATATGTTAAACAGGCCTGAAGTGAAACCAGACTAGAATGCTCTCAAAGTTCAAGTCTTCCAGCTATGCTCGAATATTTCAAAGACGAGAGACTTAATTAGGTGCATTTTTATTGAGATGGTGATAGTTCTTCTCTTCCATATCTTTTTTACCTTTATCATCTCATTTTCCACCATTCCAGTTATTTTTTTCACGTCAGTGGCAAATTAGAGTGCAATAAAATCGTCTGAGAATTTAAAGTCCTAAATCAGTTGTTTGGTCATTTGAGGTAGGTAGAAGAATTGTTTGACCCCAAGCAAGCAATTAAGGGTTAAATCGAAACAGCCTTCGCAAGGCCTGTAGGCCACGAAGATGAAAAGTTTAACAAGGGCAGTAACCATATCGCTTGCCTCTTTATTTTTCTCTCTCTCACTTTCAAGTCTTAATAAGCAGCCAAGAAGTGTTGTGATTGGAAAAGTTTTCGATGTTTGAGCTTTAGTAAAGAAATGAAGTGATAGAAAAGTTGGAGGTTAGTGGGAGAGTAATTAAATACGAGTAATACAGAGAAGGAAAATAGTTTAATGAGATTGGTGTTAAGAATAGTTTTTGTAAAATCGATAAACTTGCTATTTCTAGATCAACAATTTTTACACTCTATCATAATCGACGGTCGGAAATATTGGCCTTGTAATTCGAACGTGATTTTTATTCGGCATCATACAGCCACTGTATATTTTATTTTATTTTATTAACGACACAACAGAGTATTTTATATACAAATGAACATGTGACAGGTTATACAAGCACATAAAATTATTGACAAAAAATACAAAACTTTATCTTAAACTAACATGCACGGGAGATACAAGAAGCAGTAGTAATAATAAATACTTATTTTATAGTGGTAAAGAACTAAGATTAGTTTTTAGTGAAACAACGCTTACATAGAACAAGAATTGGATTTTTCGAGAATTTTATGGATAGATCTTGAGATATAGAAAACACATGGGCTCACTTGTAGAACGAGATGCAAGTTGCTTTGCAGAATCGAAACCTTCCACATGTTGATGCAGGGTTACTCAACTCCAGAGGCAAAATATTGTCCTTAATGTTTCGTTTATACCAGGTTATTTATATTAATAAAGGAGAGCATAAAGTTAGTAGCTATTTTTTTATATTATTGTGATATTCTGGCGATTATAGAGCCATAATCTATAATATAATTTATTAATCAGGCATGTAACATAATACGCTGTGTGTGTACCTGTAGGCCAAACTTTCTCGGCATACTTATTTAAAAAAATGTTTAAAGGTTATTATACTTGTAAGAAAAAGTTGATAACTTGCAGTGAGTTTACATAAAATTATATTGTATTCCTTTTTTTGGTAACATTCAAAAAAAAAATTTTCACCTTTTTTTTTTTTTTTTTTCACCTGGCGTGTTTATTGCCAAGTGGCAATCTCTTCCAACCAACCAGAAAGATGTTTAAATGGGCCCTAAGGGAAAATCAGACTGGAATTCCATTTAAAAAAATCTGGATTCCAGCGGGGATCAAACCCGCAACCTCCGGATCGGCAGACAAGCGTCTTACCACCAGGCCACGGAGGTCGTCAGTTTATTTTGTATTAAAATAAAATTTTGTGTTGTCACTGTACTTAAAATTTTATTTAATTTATTATTCTATAAAATAAATACTTTAAGTTGTATTAAAAACAACAAAAAAAAGTGAAAGGTTTCAACATTTTCACCTCATCATCAGGGGAACACAAACCAACCTGAATTATGTTCGAACTGGTACAAACATTCACACTTCTAACGGTAAACATATATTCCCAGAATCTCCCCGCTGCTCGCTGAAGTTGTCTCCTGCCTCGCTCCACCCACAAACCCCAACCAGAATGTTTACCGTTAGAAGTGTGTAAGTCGGTACCAGATTGAATAGAATTAAGCCTTGTTTGTCCTCCCTTGATGATGAGGTAAAAACCTTGAAACTGATAGGGTTATACCGTTACATAAAGTGGAATAAACAGTGTTTAATAAAACAAAATACCATGTCTTGAAAGCTCCATAATGTTAATGCCTTAACTAATAATAATATATATCTGGTTAGTGGGAAGTGATTACCAAAATGGTATACAACAAAATTGTAATAAAAGAAAATCATAAGCCATACGTTATAATACTCTGAAAGGCCTTAAAGAACTGACACAAGATTTTGAAGAATGTGATTTTATTTTTTAGATGTAGCAATGCTTTATTCCAAGTATTTTGTACTGGTTTTAACAAATATTTAATTTTAATTCTGGCAACTTAACCCTACAATACGCAATTTTTTTTAATTTCAAAAATAAAAATATATTTATGTATTAAATATGTACTGGAATATGAAAAATACAATGAAACTTTTTGTTTTGTTTTTATATTGTATATTTATATTTAAAAAAAATGAGTATGGTTCATATATGAATCACTGCGCATTTGTAAGTTAAGTATACAATATGATATAAATTAATTTATACAATTACTTCACTTATTTTACGCATCTGTACTAAAAAATATAAGAAAAAAAAATAAGGTTACCTTGATTACCAATAATAAAGTAATTTTATTTCAAACTGGAACAAATCACAAAAGTCATCTACGCGCAACAAGTCAAACTTCAACTGCCAAATTGACCGGTAAAACAGTTTTCTATTAAACCTATGTGGTTTTAAAGCATGGAGATTGTTGTATCATATTAGTAACAGTGCGTGAGTCGTTGTTTATACAACTCAACACAAAAATATTTAGAAAAACTTTGGTTGATTCATATGTGCATCATTGCGCACTGTAGGGTTAAGTTTTTTTTTATCAAAAAACATACAGCGGGACATTTTTCGTCAGGCAGTGCCATCAGATCGCTGGCGCTTAATTTTCATGACGTGGTACTTTAGCCTAAACGCTTGTTTAGCTTTTTTTATTTTCTGCTTAATTGGGTAAGTTTTAAATAAAAGTCATTTGCCAGCGATTCTCGTAGATATTTTTTTTCTCTTCAAAGGAATTAATGGCTTGTTGAAAATTAAACCTTTTATCTGAAACAATAAAAAATAAATAAAAGAATAACGTATATAACGTCATTTAGAGATATTTGAACCCACTACCATTGGCAGATCAACAATATTACGAAATAAATAAATATAAATAGAGTGTTAGGATAGAGGTGGTGGGTGCAGTCTATAGATTCAACACTTTTCCACATATGTACATGTTTCGAAAAAGATTTTTGGCAAAAAAAACACTGAAAATTTATAAAGGGAAGAGCAAAGAAACCTTCGTAGATCTTCCGATATGTAATAGTTGCATATTCAAATTTAGATCTAGTATAGTTTACATATGTGGTCATACATAATCATAAATTTTGATAAGATCTTCCTAAAAGGGTCGTTTTAAATTGCTTCCTAAAACTGCACATTCCATCAATATCTCTAACAATTAGAGGCAGACTATTCCAAGCCATAGGAAGAGCAATGGCAAAAACTCTATCATAATAACCCGCCCTGTGGAATTGATTTGGAACAACCAATTTATTAGATAAAAATAAATCGACCTCAAAGTTTTACTTCTTCCCAAAGGAACATCCCTTAGACAAAGATTAAAAAATACAATGAAGATATTATATTAAGGGACTTGAATACAAAAAAGCATAGCATTATACCCCACCCTATTAAATATATTCAGAACAGCAAACCAAAATGGCACAACAGCAAAACATTTTACACTACAAAAGAATCAATATCCGAAAATGTTGTCTAAGCTTTTTATGTGTCCTTTAATACTTCGTTGGCGCGAACAATAAATACGAGTACTTCAATCTCTCCATGAGTCAATTTATCCTTCAATCTAAGTGAAAACAACATTTTAATTAAAGCATTATCTAGATTAATTAAATCATTGTTGAAGTGGGTAATCATTTTTCGAACTAAATAAATTGATAAACCAACACATTTCATGAAAATGAGATTCAGAGCGGGTTTTACATCTTGACGACTCATTGTTACAATTTTAGTAAAAAAATATGGAACTTGTAGAAGAATCTTATTTTTTTTCGTCTTTAAGAAAATAATGATTAACCAAATCAAATGCAAACGAAATATCAACGTTGTATATTTTCTGCTTTATGCCTTTAAAAACAATAAACTAAATCAGTTTTATAATTAGTTTTAACAGAAACACAATGAAATATTAAATAGTTTTAATTAAATTTTATGCAGAGGCGACTTGACACTCGCTGTTTTCCAGAACGGGTTTGTATCTTGACTCAAATATTTGTTATAGGGGTAGTGAAAAATATTAAGTAAAATCAACCCTGGAAATTAAACGTTATTACACTTGTCTACTGCAACTTCATATCTTAACAAGTGATATAGGATACATTAGAAAGGAAGTAATTATATACATTGCTCCCATCAAGCTCGAGTTCCCATCATTATTTCAGAGAGAGAGCAGGCTCTTCTGTGACAGCTACGCCATCCCAACCCCATCTCGATATCGGGGTATCAGGGTGGCATGCATTACACTTAGCCTCAACTGGGGTGCGCTACACTAGATCACGCTGCGTGTTTCCACTATAGACATAGGGTACTAAACAACATACACGGATGACAGAATAGGGTTAAATAATATATGGATGCAGAGTAACGAAACCTTTCAAATAATGGATTACACGGTCTAAAGGTTTGCATTCACGCCAGTGGGTATCCCAGGGTCAATTCCTTACGGATTAACTTCCGGATTGGTTTTACTCTAAGACCATATTGTTTTTTCCAAAGTTCATTAGCTATTTAGAGCGAGGGTTTGGAGGGTAAGGATTAAATTATAATAAAAAAAATTGAATTGTTGAAATTGATACTTGACGCTTTGTGTTAACTTGCATAGTACATAAATATTCTTGTAAGGTACATACGTAGCAATGACGACCTCCGTAGTCTAGTTGGCAAGACGCCTGTCTACCAGCCCGGAGGTTGTGGGTTCAAATCTTGCTATCCAGATTTTATTAAACGGATTCCAGTCTAGTTTTCACTTAAGTCCTCTTTAACATATTTCTGATTGGTTAGGAGAGATTGCCACATGGTAATAAGATTACTAAGTTGTATTATATACAACGAAAGTATTATACAATACAATACATAGGTTTTAGAATTAATCAAATAAATAGTTCTTGACGAAATGAATAATTGTCAACAATCGGTAAAAAAATTCAACTTTTATTTTCAGGTTTATATGTCCCCAATTAGATATACAGTTAAAACCTTGTTTACTTAGATACAATAAATGATAGGCAAACAAATTAAGATGCTTTTAACAAAAAATACACAAAAGTTCCATTATAAAGATATGCCAAACTGAATCTTATCAAACCTACCACTTAAAACTTTACTTTCCTTGTCATCGGGAATCTGCGTTTAACCTGCTCATGTTTCATTGCTGGACCTTGTAGTCGAGGATCTTTTCGCCATTCTTACGCCAAATCAGTCGGAAAGCGGAGCATGGCCGTGGAGTTTTTTTTTTTTTTTTAGGGACATCAGTAAACTCACCAGCTGAAGAGCTGTATTGGATTCGACTACACACCGAAGTGAGAAGATCGGAGGACACCGGCATGTTTTTTTTTAAATAGATATGTCCGAAGTCACAGGTATCTTCATCATCATTACTTAACCTTGTTGTGTAGGATCCTCTTGCCATTCTAGCATCAATGAAGTTGGAAAGCGAATCTGTGCTGTGGAGTTTGTTTTTTTAAGTAAATGAGCCGTTACACAGCAGCAAACTCACTGGCCATTCCACTATGTTAGATTCGATGGTACACCAAAGTGAGATGATTAAAGCGCAAAGAATATATATGACCGCAGTCACTGGTATCCTTATAATTCCAAATACTAGGCGGAAAAATGACTGTGTTATTCGAGGGGAGTAGCATAGCGTGGAGCTTGAACCGGTGATCTTCCGTAATGAAGTCCAGTGCATTGCCGTGAGGTCATACAGGGTGTGGGCTGAAAAACATCTGGTGTCCCTGTGGCTGGGTTCGCCCTATATTGGTGGGGTGTATTTTGGCCGAGGGGATGCTATTAGATGAGCCCAGACCTTTTGACAGCTTCTGTGTTTGATGTATTGTCTGCAATTTATGTGTTTTAGAAGTGTTATTCAGGTGTGATCTTGTACATACTATGTTGCTGTCAATAAACCTAATATTTATTTATTTATTTAATAATACAAAGACTATGTGTTTATTGAAGTACAAAATATTTCAAATGTTAACTGAGGCTGAGTTGAGATGGTCGCGCGTGATCATCGCCTAAGAGTCAAAATAAAAATCAACACCAGAACTGAACGTCTCAAAGTGGTTAAGGGAAAGGATAAAAGAAAAGTTAACAACGATCTACTTGCTAAAAACAAAAATGGATTCCAACTAGACCTCAAAAATCGATTTGAAATCCTCAGCGAACCACAGCTTCCGATTACAATAGAATCAATAGCAGAACAGATAGTACAGAGTGCAACAAACTACGGCGGCTCATATTCTCAAAAAGAATCAAAATTGTCGCAGGAAACGTTAGATCTTATGAAACAAAGAAGAAAAATGATATCTACACAACCCGCTTCTACATCACCATCTTTCTCAGAGATCAATAGAATGCTACGCAAAAATATTCGTAAAGATATCCGCGAATATAATACAAAAATGGTTCAAAGGACGATTGAGAATAGAAGTCTGAAAAAGCTAAAGCAAAATATGTCTTTAGGAAAACGCCACATCATTGCATAATAACTGTCTGATAATACTGTAACTAAACAACGAGACCTTATCCTGAGGAGAGCGGAGTGAAGAATTTTATAGGGAAAAACTATATGCTGATACAGATACGGTAACTGCACCAGATACAAATCTGAATCTAGAACTTTACGCGTATAATAAACGCGCGACCACATAGACAATTGTATATGAGCATTATGAATATGTTTACGCATGTATTCCAGCGATTTCTGCAACGCGTATTTACGCGCGGCAATCTGAACTTAGCCTTATATATGAACACATATTTGCACTTAACAAGGAATACTTAAAATGAAATATACTAAAAAGTTACTTCAATAAAAATAATAAAAGGACGATTTGTATAGCGCTGTTTAGAAAGCAGTCTCTCCTTAAGGATGCTCTAAATCGTGAATCGAACTCACGAGTATTGACATAGTTAAGAATCAAAACAAAAAACTCCGGGTGAAATTAACTTGTCCAACAGTATCTTTTGATGAGAAGTAAGTTTTCTTCAGTTGACAAAATGTTTTCTATCCCTGCGTAACAATACTTGGTAAGTTAGTGCTCGCTAAGGGACGGAGTTTCCTAACGTCGGTTAAGTTTTGAACCATTAAAATTCGCTTGTTTGAGGTAAGTTCGCTTAATAAAGGATGTTCGTGAGGGGAACTGTCGCAGTTAGCACGAGAAATATCTTTACTAATGACATGAAATGAAAATGATAAAACAAAATTTTGAAATAGTTTCAAGGATAAACATATATGAAGCCGCTTCAGGCAAATTATCGTTACCAACATTTAACTTATCTCTTGTTTTTGAAATTTTCGTTTGTGTTTATATGACTTACTGATTGAAAATTTACAGATTTTATCACATATTAGACTCCACTTGTTTCGACCCATTAATTGAACGACGTGTTCATGGAGCTTGGTGAAGCGAAAGCCACACCATCGGATGAGAAAAAGGGAATAGATACTCACGGGTGTTGAAGACGGGAGTTGGATGTATCGGCTGATCTCTGCTGATGTTCCAGGACTCTTGGAGCGTCACAGCGGTTGATAATTTTATTTGCACTGGTTCTTCGTTGATGAAGCGTATTGGTTGTTATTGGTCACTTGAGGTGTCACCCTGATGATGGTCTGTGCACAAGTGCACGGGTCGACGGGAATATGTTCGTCGCGCCGAAACCGCCACAACCCGCGACAATATAGTACTATATTTTAGAATAGGTGAGAACAATATTAAATGACTTGCGAGAATAACACCACATCGCGCGACGGGGCCGGCAGCGACGACAGAGCGGCCCAACATGACGGGGCCGGCAGCGACAACAGAGCGGCCCAACATCGGGACGATATTTCACGTCACGCTCCGGCGTGAACAGAGCTAGTGATTTAGTAAAATTGTTATTTATCTTTCTTATGCCACGCCAGGCTCCCTCAACATCGGTTATCATTTGAACAAAGGATATGGTTCATTGAGATTTCACATATATGTTAAGGGTTTTTTAGACTTTACTAGTTTCGACCGGTCAATCGAGCGTCATCTTCATGGAGCTAGTGCTTTAGTGAGACATCTATTTATCCTTCTTGTATCTTGCTAGGCACCTTCAGCATCGAATATCAATTGTGCAAAGGCCTCAATGTCCCGTGACTTATGTTATGGCTCTTTGAATCGTATTCCATTCCTGCTCTCAAACGTTGTGGGGCCAGAACATCTGTTTTCTTCCAGCACTGCAACGATTTTCCTTTAATAATATGTTACAGGACTTAGTATTTTGAAAAACGCTAAACATTTCTCAAGTACTGACACCTTCGTAATTTTGACGTTGCTGAGCAGTTTCCTCTCTTCATGTCCTGTGCCTTATGGAACAGTTCTTTGAATCGTTGTATTCAAGTCCTGCTCTCAAACGTTTTGGGGCAGGACATCTATTCTTTCAGCTCCACGATGATCTGCAGTTTTCCTTTTAAGAATGTTTTGCTGGACTTGGTATTTTGAACAACGCTTAACATGTCCTAATACTGACACTTTCGTAATTTTACCGTTAGTGAGAAACTGTCTCTCTCCGGGATAAAAGCAACCTCAAAAAATATATAAGGCAACTGTCACTAGTGCTTGGTGTTGCCATATCATTTTGAGGTATTGCGTTCTCGTTGTGATAACCAAAGTAGGTACTTGTTGTATCTGTAACTTGTAATATTTGGCTGTTTACTTAACTTCGCTATCGAACAACGAACATGCATTAAAAATGAAATCAGCAACATTTTTAAAACATTATAAATCAAAATATGCTGAACAAAACTTCGAAAAACCTTATACAACTGATAAGAACAACTACGAAAACCTCAAAACTTGTTAAGTCAAATTTTAGTTTTTTGCCCAAACTATGCCAAAAAACCCGTAGAAATGTTATTCTTTGTCAAGTATAGTAGATGGTGCATGAACAAACTGGACTGTTAAAATTTAAAATAAGTTACGATCAACATGGGTGTTAAAACTCTAATATGTTAAGATTGGGCTAGGGTAACTGTTCTCTTAGATTAAGTATGAGGGCTCGAATATTCAGCGCAAAAGTACAGAAATTATCAATTTTTGTTCTTTATATTAAAAGCTTCTCTCTGGCTCCATCCCAACTCATTGTCTGCGAAGACTGTTGGGGTCAGTTCTCCTCGTCCTCAGGTTGTATGCTCTTCTGTCCCGGACTACGTCCCCCAAGCCGTTCTTTATATTAAAAGCGTTTTTTTTTATAATATTCCCAGCATCATGCAAGGTCTCCCGAACGTTGAATATCACTTGAGAGTAGACATTCTTGTCCCCGGCAGCCCGAAAAAGATCCCCGACGCTCCTTATACCAGTTCAATCACGTATATTGCGGAGCCAGGAGATTTGGCTCCTGCCAACACCTCTTCGGCCTTCTATTTTGCATTGGATGATCAAGTGTTACTGCACCTGATCATCCAAGTATAATATGTATTTATTATTTAATATCGAACTACGAAGTATGTCTACGTATCAAATAAATCGATTATAAAAGATGGCCCATATCTAGAAATTACTGTAAAATAAAAATTGTACATTAAATTTTCCATTTGCGCGTGTGATAGGTTCCAGGAAAAAGCGCGTAAATGGGATATTGGAAAGAGTTTCAAATTTTAAATTGAAATATCTCAGAAACAGTAAAATGCTAGTTGCCAATTTGTTCCAGAAACCCGACAATGTTGGAATATAACAACTTTTCTCGCTAAGAAATACGCAAAAAACTTTTATCTTTGTCAAACGTTCTTGTGTGGAAAAATGTCTTATACATTTCATTTATTTTAATGACACTTTATTATTAATTTTACATCTGATTCAAGGTTAATTATATCAAATAACAAAATGTCTTCATATAATATGATGATAAAAAGAACAATGGTACTTTTGCTTTCGTGTGAAGTGATTTATGCTGCTTATGCTGACAAAGTTTACTATAATTAATGATAAAAGGATCATTTGTATATCGTTGTGTAGTGTTGTGCCTAGTGGTGCTGGAGAAGGGTGTAACGAATTCCATGGACAGCAAGACGAACTAACGTGTCCATTCCCAAAACTACTGAGAATCACCGACAGGTTGTTGACAATATGCCTTTGACGAGTCTTCCGACTCTTTGAACACACTGCTCGTGACCAAGGAGACAGTTTGGAGAGGTTTGTGGTTACTGTAGGCGTAGAACGACAACGGACAAGTGGAAGAATCCCAAAGCGTTGAACTGACCAAGTGAAAGACACAACTGGGCCACCCTTAACAACTGCCTACCGAGCCGCGGAGTACAGTAATGGATGAAGAGGATTCTTCAGAAGCTATCATGGGAGTCACGATGCTCAATCATGAGTTACACGACAGGTAAGTGATATAGTGCCGTTTCTGGATCAAACTCTTCTCAATAATGCTCTAACTTAGGATTCCAACCTTTTCATAAATTTTGCTAAAACCTCTAAAAAAGGGTAGTTTTTAAGCATTCCCTAATGTTGTACACGCCACCATATTTGGTAATAGGAAGCAGACCATTCTACACCACATGCCCAGCAACGGCAAAAATTTGATTGTAATACCCCGCCCTATGGGATTGATTTGAAATAACCAATTTATTAAATGAAAAAGAAATCGACCTAAAAGTTCTTCTTCTCAAAAAAACATCCCTTAGACACAGATTCGATAAATATAATGGAAACATCCTATTTAGAGACTTGAATAAAAGGAGATAAACTTTGAAATCAATTCGTCAGGTCGTCGGTTGGAACCCCACGCTATGCTACTCTCCTCGAACGACATAGGCACTTTTTCCGTCTAGTGTTCGATGGCATAAGGATACCTATAACTTCGGTCGTATCTATTTTTTTTTTAAAAATCGTTTGCATCACTTTTTTAGAAATGAACCAATATGTTAATATTTTTCTCAATATATTAATGCGTCTAATCTCCAATTTATTCACCCAGATATGAAAAATATCAATATCGGAAAATTCATTCAATAAAGTCTTTCCGTGTGCGATCGATAACGCTCTTAATAGCTCAGTTAATGAATACAGCACCGATAACAATCTTAATTCATGATGACGTAAATAATTGGCCGATACTTTAAACACAATTTTGCCAATCAATATGGGGTTTGCTATTTTTCCTCTTAGCAATTTGTACATGCATAAAGAGGTGATCAGATCTCTTCGTAGGATTAAGGGGTGATATCCAAGCATACAAGTGTATGATTTTGGTTTCGAATTCACGAAAGGGTTTCAATTATGTCGACCAACTTCCCCAACCTTTTTTAACAAGATATAACAGCTGATAACATCTTGAATTTTAATATTTTTTTGTACATTCTCAAATCATCAATAAACAAACTGTAAAAAAATGTATAGGGAAAGTATTTTTTGTTTTTTTTTATTAAGTCTGAAAAAACGCAAAAAAATTACGCCTCTAAAGAAAAATACCCCCTTAACTATCAGGGAGTTTTTGATCCTGAATTATTACATATAGAAATCTCACAACAGCGCATCTACCAAACTTCTATCACAAATCCTAGAACTTTATTTGGCAGATAAAAACATACTTTGAATATGAAAATAAAATATAAATTTACTATTGGACTTGATGCCAATATCTTTTATAATGTTGACACGTACTATCGAAAAGATAATTCATAAAAAAAAACAATATTTAATCCATGAATATTTGATACAGATAGATATAAAATATTCTTGAGGAATTCGTATAACAATATTTGTTTGATAATTTGATTCGGAATATTTGGCAGTGCGCCACTCTTTCTCTTTCAATATATCTTCACTTATTAAGTTATGCGTTTATTTGAATGGGAATGAAAGGGAATTAATTCACTTTTGGAGAAATTCGGACACTTTGAAATACAATATTCATATTAAAGGATTGCTGAATAAATTGGATATTTTTTATTATAATTTATTATCAGGGATATTCACAATGTATGTGTGTATTATTTAGATTAAATTGTGTGATATCATCAATTTGGTCTGACATTTGAAGCAAACAAATCACAACTTTGAGAGCTGTATTTATTTTATTAGGTGTTAACATAAGTTGTATCCGTTTTCTTTTTCAAGTTTAAAAATGAGCACCAAAAGTAAAACAAAATGGCAAATGTTATGTCATTCGAAAGAAAATTTTTTGTTCTACAAAAAATTGTGTTTGCTTTTACGTTACATATATTATTTTATTTGATTACAAGCCTTCAAAATGGAATGTCAAGTAGACGAAAGTGAGCATTTTCGATACCTCCTTCTGTTCGCGTTAAATCGAAGGAATAAAGCTGCCAAAGCTGCTCGCGATATTTGAGAAGTGTACGGTAAAGATGCTATGAATCAAATGACATCTCGTGGATGGTTTTTACGTTACAAAGACGGTAAATTCGATATGAAAGAAATGGAGCGTTCCGGACGACCAGTGGACTTCGATGAGAACCGCTTAAACCATATTATTCATGAAAATCCACTTCAAACATTTTTCATCACCATTTTCAAACCATTTTCCATCACCAGTAATGATGTGGTAAAGGAACCTTTGGTTGTGGCCATGCGTAGCTCGATGACACGCTAGCAAACCAGTAGAAATTGTCGAACGTTGATTTTTGTTGTTTTCACTCAAAACATGTGGAACCCAAGCGCCAAACTTCTGAACTTTTCCCATTAATTTAAGATGGCGGTATACAGTCATATGACTACAATTCATCTGCTCAGCTAATTCTACGGTGGTTTGAAGGGGATATTCATGAATAATATGGTTTAAGCGGTCATCATCGAAGTCCACTGGAGGTGTCGAAAATACTCACTTTCGTCTACTTGACATTCCATTTTGAAGGCTTGTAATCAAATAAAATAATATATGTAACGTAAAAACAAATACAACGTCTTGTAGAGCAGAAAATTTTCTTTTGAATGACGTGTAACCTTTGCCATTTGGTTTAACTTTTGGTGCTCACTTTTAAATTCGGAAAAAAACGGACACAACTTATGTTAACGCCTAATACAAGGTTTATTCATGTCAGTTAAACCCAATGACATGCAAAGTTAATAAGATGTACAAGAAATAAAAATTTGTAAAAAGAAATCGTGTTTTAACCGAAACATCTAAATACCATGTAACTTGTAGTACATATCAAAATAATAAAAAAGTATTCTCGGAAATGTTGAAAAGTAAATATTTGAAACGTTATTTAAAATGATCCGTTCGTGATAAAAAAGTGAGAGCACTTGGCAGGTTAGTTTTACGTATTGTCAATCTAAATAGGTTAATTTTTTTGTTCCTCAAATAGTTGTCAGGTACATGAAATCAAATCTTTTTCGACACAGTTGGATTTGCTGTAGCTCCCGTCAGCAACTTAAATACTATAAACATAGATTTGCACGCCCCTCCTCACGCTTAGAAGTTAGTATTCCAACATACCTTGAAGACACTTTGAAACCACACACACATAAGTAAAGAAATCTTTAAAAAATCTTTGAGACTTTCTCCACCATATTAGAGAGTAAAAACAATATAGAACGAATACAAAAAAAGTCCTCAGATATCTATGGTACAGAACAAAGGGCGATTACCCAAAATATGCTCACCATGTCGAACTTCTCACGGTGTGTAACTATAGAAGCCTCGAAACAAGAAGGTAAGAATCCATTGCGATATTTCTAATAAAGGTTTTTCAAGGTTGATTTAACTGTCCCGTAATTCTAGAAGCACTAAGTTTATATGTACCTAATAAATATAGCCGTGCAAGGAATCACCCTCTGTTCTACATGCCAACTTACAGGACGAATATCATGGCTAAACACTCAGTTACGCGTGGTATAGAGATATTGAACCAACTGAATGACACTGTTTATATATTCTCGGTACCGTCTAGTAGTATGAGAAGAATCCTGGCTGATATTAATCCTAACGAATAAGCTAACGCTAGAAGCAGACCCTCTTTGTGTAACAGGAGAAATCCGTGCAAAGTGGAAAAATTTTTTTTAAAAATCCCGGGGTGGTTCCACAAAAATTCTTCACATTCCGCCTTGCTTTCTCCACATGCCATTGTTCGTTGACGACTTGAAAATTGTTTTATTAGTATGAAACTGCTGTCTGGGCGCCAGTCCCCTAGAAGTTAGTAACAAGAGTCAGATTCTGACGGCATGAACAGTAAAAGACGATGTGGAAAAGGATGAGAAAATAATATCATCCTTGAGATAGATCTCAGTGTCGAGTCCATGCTTAGAGGCATGCTGGAAATTTTTAGCTTTTACAGTATCAAACTATGTATTTTATTTAAGCATAAGACACATATTTGTGGATTCGATTGTCATTGATACTAGCTTTTGTTAACTTAAGTCTTCTTAAAGGCACAGCTCAGCTTAACAACGTACAATAATGTTGCTTAGCAACAAATATCAAGAATGCAGAAAAGGTTCTCTTCTTCCATTGGAATTCACCCTTTATTAAAAGTTTGATGCGTAATGTATCGTGTGTAAATACTCAACTGTCCTGTTTACACATGACTAGAACTTGACCGAGTGCTTTACTCCATCTGTGTTTTTTTAATTTATTTTTATTCACCCTTCTTTTAAAGCTCCACAAGGGAGCATAGGGAGGCCACTAGTCTTCTCCATTCAAAGCGATTTTGGGCGGTGTTGGTAATCTCCCTCCACGACATTCCTAACGCTCTGACTTCCTTGTCATAGGAACGGTATATCGTGAGAGAGAGTCTCCCAGGCCGTCGGGACCCCAATGGACAGAAAAACAGCGCTCTCCTCGACCAACTGTCATCGGGCATTCTCAGAACATGTCCCAGACAGGACCATCGCCTCTCCTGAATTCTAGAGACGACAGACCCCTGCCGGGTGCGCTGGCGTACATAGTCGTTTGTTATGTGGTCATACCACCTGATTCCCAATCATCGGTTTTCGACTGCCACTACGTTCGTCATCCTCGACCAACTCATGACCGCTTCTGAAGCGTTTGTGCCACCGAAAAACACTTCTCTAGCATTTCCAAGGTCTGCGGATCGTTAAATCTGTTTTTCACACAAAATTCAATGCAAACTCGTTGATGCCATTTTCAAACTTGTAAAAAATAGAAAACAAGAACAAAGGTAGATGTACTCAGTACAGCGTAACTTTTACAAATGTCAAGCTATGACGCTGAAATTTGGAGATAAGTGTCAATGATAGATGTGGTAGCCTAACAAAAAAAAATCCAATCGGGTGACTGACAGCGCCACACGGTGGTCGGTCTTAAAACTTTTCAATCAAGGTTGTATTTGAAAATTGAAAGAAAGAAACGTTAAACGTCAGAGAAGTCGTAGGATCTGCATGAAAATGTATATGTAGAAGAGGCGAACGATGCGTGTTGAGTTAAGGAAAGTCTGGCATTCTAATATCTGTGCCTTACTCGATAAGGAAATGGTTTGATGGTATGTATGCGTATATGTAAAACGAATATTTGTACTTGACCGAGTAGTAGACTGAGTGCTCGGTCATTTACTTGTCATATTTAAACAAGGCATAATGTACTCGTATATCATATAATACGAGGTAATGGCGAGCAATGCTACATGGAGCCGTGATGTTTGCTCAGTAAAGAGGGTCCGAACATTAGTATGTCGGTATTTATTTTATGACGTGGAACAAACTGTCAATAATACTTAGTGTTTTACGAGAACATTTACAGCTTCCATTGCAAAACAGTTTTGTAGAATAAATCAAAGTTTTTAAAGAATTCAGTTTATTATTGTGACAAAACGGTGTAAATTTGTATGTATTTTATTATAATTCGCGTCAACATCAAAATAAAGTAACCACCTGGTATTTGTATGTAATTTGTATGTAAGCCCGAAAACATACGGAGAGCCGTATGTTTTCGGGCTGATGGAGTCTCAGCGGCTTGACGTATGAGAAACAGTCTGCGCGCTGCGAACATGCGTCAACATGGCCAGGCAGCTCAGCAGGGTCCATATGTCTGTGACATTTGCGGGAGGGAGTGCGTGTCCAGGATCGAGCTGTTCTCTCACAGAAGATAACACGATCGACGTGGGAGAACGGTTTAGGACTGACGTTGGAGTGGCGAGGGGATCCTCGACTGCGAGGCCCGGCAATGATTGATTGATTGTATGTAATTTATACGTAACAAGGGTTTCATTAACCGTTAGGTAAGATGAACTGTTTGACGAAGGATCTTTTTAATGGTTTAAAATCTAGCCGGAGTTACTGGATGGCTTTTAGACGGAAGAAAAAACAAACCTTCCTAGAAGGATTTCTCTTGTTCTGAAATTATTTTAAATAGAAGTTCTCTAATAAATCACAAGAAGTTATGGTTCAATAACTACCAAACGAACGATTCAAGCTGTGCTTGGTGGGAAGTTCGATAAGCTCTTGTCTTCATTCCGCCAGCGACCTGCTTCAGAGGTGGACGTCTCTTGCTGCCCGCAACACAGATTCACGATGCTAGAATTCCTCCTGATTTTTCTGGCATGATGAATGGCAAACCTCGCCGTCACGATGTCAAGAACTCCAAGAGCTGGGGAACGGAGATGACTGCAATATGAAATTCTCCAGTCCACGACGTGTATAAACGTGTTCCGCCGGCTATCCCGTTGCGTATGTGGTCTAAGCTTTAGGAGGATAGTCGTTTCCAGCCTTTTGCCTTGACCAAGCCTAAGTTAATCGAGTACACTGTATACAAACTATGACAATTGTTTTACTTATTAGTAAATACTTTTTTTGTCATTTTTTATGGATAAATTCCTTTTTTTTAATATTTTAAATGTCAATTTTCTTTATACGAATATATATTTAAATCCATTGCTTATTTACCTAAACTTGTGTATCTTTTAGTATGTACATTCACACTTCATCAATTTATATAACAATAAATATTGCGTGAAATTTTGATACTTTTCCTGTTAAAAGAGGTCAGAAAAATACAGAGGAAACAAACCTTTAAAGAGGACCCTGTATCAAATTCAAAGTGATTTATTCACTTTCAATACATATTTTGTTAACACAAAAAAAGATTCTTGTCTAATTTTCTCTTAAAGCTTCTACAAACTTCTTTATGCTTGGTTTAAAGAGAATATCATATGGGCATAAACCCGCTTATTTTATGTATCGAAAGTGTAATACTGTAGCTATGTAAATAAATATCATATGGGCATACACCCGCCAGGTTACTGTATGTATCGAAAGTGTAATACAGTAGCTACGTAAATAAATATTATATTGAAATTAATCCGCCAGGGGACTGTACGAGTATGTATCGAAAGTGTAATACAGTAGCTATGTAAATAAATATCATATGGAAATAAATCCGCCAGGGGGCTGTAAGAGTATGTATCGAAAGTGTAATACTGTAGCTATGTGAATAAATATCATATGGGCATAAACCCGCCAGGTTTCTGTATGTATCGAAAGTGTAATACAGTAGCTATATAAATAAATAAATTTGATTTTTAATAGTTTCTTGAAAGTTTTCTTACCATTACCATGATACGTCTGTTTAACTTTGATCATCAGTGAAATTAAACATTTAAAGCTAGTAGAATCTGGTGGAAGAAACTACTTGTATGTGAGGAAAATAGTTGATGAGGAGAAATGGACGGAGAATGCGGCCATTAGGAAAGTAATTCCCTGCTGTGTTATATGCCTCAGAGTGCCGAACCGTGTTTGTCTGCGGGGTCTTATGGACTAAGTTGCTGGCACCTAACAGTATGAATAGTTCATCATTGGCATATTTAAAAAAAAAACGATTTAATAAAACTATAACTATGGGTTATCCCGTGTTATCACGTATCATTATCAATCGATTTGTGGATGAAATATGCCTGAGCGAGTATTGTGTGTTAGCTGTTGCATTTGACAAAGCACATGGTCTTGATATATAGCAAGAAGATTACATTTCCAAGACAACCTGTTACAGCTAGCTATTCATCATACGAACATTTACTATATATGGCGCTTTTTGCGTTTTTTTTTATGTTGATGTAAGAATTGATGCTACGTAGCAAATACGATACAATTCAGATGTACAATGGTCTAAGGGTAAAACCTGTCCGGAATTAAATCCGCCAAGAATCGAATATGTGGATGTCCGCTTGCTTAGCGTGAATGCTAACCGTAAGACTACGGCCGCCACCAAAAAAAACTGTGAAAGGTTGGTATGTGCATCTTTTTTGGACCAACCTGATCTGTATTTTATCTTCCTTAAGTTCAGAGAAGAGTAGTTATACCATCCGTCAAGGATGATTGAAACAGTATCTTACGTAATAAAAATACAGAAAGAGTTCGAATCTACGAATAGTATTAAAAAAACATTATTTTAGTTATACTATAAAGATCACGATGGTAGATCGACTAAAGGCATTGAACTGGTTGAATGTTAGAAATAGACGCCAAATTCACATACTGTCTCTATTGTATAATATCCTTAACTGTCCCGCCGCCCCTTCTTATCTCACCGAAAATTCTCAGCGTCTTTCCAATCATGGATTAGCGCTACGCTCAGAGATTGTTTATTGGCCTTTCCAGTTCATCGCTCCTCTTTTTTACGTCGTCCTTTACTGTCCATGCAGTGAGACTCTGGAATCAGTTACAAACCAATATAAAACTCGCTCCGTCCTTGGCAAGCTATAAGAAGGGACTGAAAAAACTGATTTTTGAATTCCTGATTTTTCTTTTCCTTTCCTCTCCACCATCCCTTCCTTTTCTTTTGATTGATGATATCTCACTTTATATGAACAATAATGTTCGGGTGATTGTCCGTCTTTGTGGGGTTCGGGGGCATATGTTCACGTAAAATCTACAAAGGTTTTTTTTTTGCAATAGTTCGTATTTTCTTTCCAAACTTTTTTGCAGTGTTTTAACCAATTTGTTTTTCTCTCATATATGTATTCTCTAAATGACGCTACACTATTTGATTTTTATAACAATGTTGTCTGGAAGCTGTTTGATAGAATTGTAGATCTGCATATATAATATATTTCTACCGATTGCTCAACTAAAAAGTAAAAAAACTTCACCCTTTAGCACTTGTTTTATCTTTTCTAATATAAGGGAAAAGGCATACCCCATTAGTAAGTTGATACTTAGTCGAGTGATCGCTCTTGTGTCGGATATCTCACGTCAATATTTTTGACTGTCAGGGAAACGTTATACTTTGTTCGTCTTAAAATATGTTTTATTTTAATGATATTTTATTGTAAATTCAAGGGAAATTGATATGAATGTGTTATGTATATAATATTTTCTTCCGCGTATATTAATTTCTGAATAAAAGGGGTATTATTCTCTGAATATCAATAACAAAGTATTGAAACCAGATATTTTATAAAAACACGTTGAAATTATTGTGAACGCTTGTTTGTATTTTATTTGGAAAAGGGTAGTTTTATTTCCATAATAATATAACGAAAATTTATATAACGCTGTTTAGAGAGCAGACTCTTTTTTAGATCGCTATAGCTTGAACAAAAAAAGTCAAGTATAAGGATATGAAGAAAATCACAGAAAATTTACAAAGGAAAGACGAACTACAAAGAAACCTTTTTAGGTCTTGCTAACCCTTCCCTTACGGTGCTAAAATAAAAACGCGCGTTCCGGTGTTCGGTACTCAGTACGCGATCAAAAATTAGCGATTTTAAATCGAAAAAATAAGAACATTCATAGCTAATCCCCTTAATTTATTATAATTAAAGTCAAAAATTATAATAATTGAGATTTATTTGCTGAAAACCATCTGGCAACGCTCACGGAACGGGCGTAGGTATAATCTGGTTGCAAGCCCAAAAGCTACTGCAGCCTGGAGCCGGCGTGGCTTACTCCCACTACTACACTGCCAGGGGTTTCAAATCATTACATATATTTTGTTAACCTTATATTCGTACATGTACCATACTAGTAAACTCGAACCATACCAGACGACCTCCGTGACATGGTTGGTAAAACACTTGTCTTCCAGCTCCACGGATTGCAGTTGCGGGTTCAAATCCCGCTGGTACCCAGATTTTTTAAAACAGGGTTCCAGTTTGGTTTTCACTTAAGTCCCCATTAATATATTTCTGGTTGGTTGCAAGAGATTACAATATAGCTATAAGCCCGCCAGGTTGTACTATATACAACGAAAATACAATACGAGTACAATACATACAAATTATCACGCCATTTTCCTGTCGGAGTAGGTGAAGAGGACAGGGTGCCATACTTTCCTAACTCAACAAAGCCTCTTCCCCATCCAACCACCTTCTCATACAACATCTACGATTTATCTCCCATTCTACTTTTCTTTATTTCAGAATATCATTTACTTGATCCTACCATACTTCCCCTCATATGTTTTCCACTCACATCTGCACTCTACATTTGATTTGTTAATCTTCCTTCATTTATTAGTTCTACACACCCAAACCCTCTTAACGTAATCTTACTTAAAAATCTACTTTAAGTTTACATTCATCCCTTATAAATTTATTCCGTGGTCTATAAAAGGCGTGTAAAAGGAAGACTACGGAAAGTGTGGTTGGATCAAGGGAATGATATTCTGAAAGAAGGAAACACAGAAAGTTAGAAAAAATGGTAAAAGTTGTATGGATGTGGAAAAGGTTAGAGATGTGTATTGAGATTGGAAAGTATGGCGTTCTATCCTCTCTGCCTGTATGTATATATACAAGTACCCATATTTTTGTAAGTATAAGGAATCGAATCCGATACATCTGGGCAGAAAGAAAGGGATCCATCAACTGTGCCTAAGAGTTAAATATGATTTATTTTAATTTTATAAAAACATTACATTTTCAAAACCAGTGTGGGTAAACAATTCTTTTCCATAAACTATTGTAAATGAACAGTTTTTCAACAATATTTCAATTTAGCATCAAACAATTTATTGAAACAAAAACCTCGGGTAAACACCGGAAATTTGTTTAGCAAAATATTTGTCTGTGTGTTCTGATGATGAAAATTAATAAAAACTACGCTCATTTTTCGAGAGAGAAAAATAATTAATTCATGGTTCATTTATTTTCATTCAAACAATAAAAATTAAATTTAGATCGAAAGATATCCGGGTTCATTTGAATAATATTAATATTCATAAATATTTTTAAAAATGATTTTTTAACGTAAAAAAACAATTATTATACACGTGATTATTAAGGATTTTTTTTTACTTTTTTAGTAAATCGCTCTTTTGTAAGTTTAGGCAAAACCAACCCCACGGGGATGCTTTATGGCCCCACGAAGTCAAAAATGTAATTATAAGAGAGGAAATACATTAAATGAAATGTTTAAATTATAATTTGAACCTTGATTGCATAAAAGTTCGTACTGTTAACTAACTATTTTTATTGTAATTTGTTTTTATCAAATACTGTTTATTCCACTTTTTGTAACGGTATAACCCTACCGGCTCCAAGGCTTTCACTTCATTATCAGGAAGCACAAACAATACCGGCAGGATTATTCCGTTAGGGTTATACTCGTACCGTTATCGTTGAAACCGGTAGGATTATATCAGATTATATAGACAAGAGATTTTACTAGACGTATATTTGTCTTGATGGTTGTGTTTTTATATTATATTACACTTTCGTTGTATGCAGTACAACTTGAAGGGTTTATTGCTGTGTTGCACTCTCTTCCTTACAACCAAAACGATGTTAAAGAGGCCTGTAAGGAATACTAGACTGGACTATTTATTTTAAGGCTGGGTTCGAACAGGAATCAAACACGTAACCCCCGGTTCAGACGAGAGATGTTTTACCAACAAAGTTACGGAGGTCTTTCCTTCTCGCTTGTCTCTTCCATAATTTTTTCAGCTTTGACATCGCATTCTTCGCCATATCTGTTTTTCTTTACACAACAGCATCACATCATCCATTGTTGATAAACCTTAGCCCCTAATTAGCGATTACCTTAGACGCAATATACTAAAACCACTTGTGATGTGACATATTTTATACGAACGCGTTTTTTTTCCTTATGATATAAATCAGTATAAGACAAGCAAATAAAAGATGATTTTCCAGACAATTGCCTTGTGGCCGGAAAAATAATGGAAATTCGCACAGTCATCATCGGACTATCACTCACCACGACTGTTCTTCCAGTTGACTGAATGACGATGGTGCTAGACTATTTGTTTTGATAGCTTTTGTTATGGGTATTCTACAATGTGATGAAAGAGACTTTTGATTCAAAGAAATACAAAACATTCAAAAGGTTACAAGAATAGTCCTTTATATTAATCCACCAACACATCAAATCGATTGGTTTTAAATTGAAACTAATGTTTAATAACTGCCGGTGTTTTTCGTCATTGCCGCCCCTCATAGTCAAGGATCCCCTCACCATTCCAGCTTTGATTTAGTAAAAAAAATGAAGCTGTGGCGTCCAGTCTTTGTTTCGTTCTTCTTTTCTCATATTTCAGTGAGTAAGGCGATCCTCAACAGCCAACTCACCGGCCAGACCGCTGTAGTGGATCCGATGGCAAATTGAAGTGAAACAGTTGGAGCACACCGGCATGATTTTTCCTTTTCGAGACGAAGTTAAACTGAAAAAAGAGGATTTTAAGAAATTTAAGAGCATGAATCATGAGTGAGTGTGAACGAATCAAAGTTTGAGAAATCAGTAGATTGTTGGAGGAATGGAAGAATTTAGGGGGCGAAAATTTACAGACGGAAAATTGACAAGATTGAAAAAATTAAGAATAAATACTACAATTTGGGCTGGAAGACGGAAGTCTTATAACTATGCCACATAGGTTGTATTTATTTATAACCTGACTTATTAGGTTTTGACTGTCTATCATCAACAAAAACAGCACCCTTAGATATAGTTTGGATGGATAATGAAGGACTTACAAAATAAATCTATAATTCGGATGTAATTGGGAAACGAGAGACAGGAAAATCGAGAAAAGTATGGTTGAACCTAGTAGATGAAACTGTTATAGAATAATGTCAAAGTAAGGTCTGAATACATAGTCCAGCCTTAATGCATTCTGTCGTGTAGCTTATGATTGAACATTGTGACTCCCATGATAGCGACCCCTCTCTCCCGACCCCTCTTAACGACCCCTCTCATCCATCCTGGCACTCCGTAGTTTGAAGAACAGTTATTGAGGGTAATCCTGTTGCGTTTCTCACTTGATCAAAATCAACAGATTGGGGTTTGTCTCTTGTGCGTCGTCCTTCCACGCTTTAAGTGACCACAAGCCTCTCCAAAATGGCTTCTTGACCATAAAAATAATTGAAGAACTCGTCGTAAGCATAACCTTAAAATTCTAACACTAAAATTTCGTGATGTGTATTCAGAGTCGAACCACATTTGCTTCAAATTTTAAAATTAAATAATGAAACCATGTGAGCTCCTTATTTAAGGAAGCTATGATAAATTTGTACGATATTCGACTATGAATACTAATTTCTTCAATAAAAAGTAGTTCATATTTAGTATTTAATGCTAAGGCTGCACTATGAATCCAAACATAAGAGTTAAACACTTCTAGCGCGTGCGAATATTGTTACCAAAAGAATTTGTAACCTAGACTGGGAACCTTTTTTGTATCATTTTACTCGTAAATAGAACCCGAAATCCTTGAGTCTATCATAAAACTAGCGTCTTACCAACTTAGTCACATACGTCTTATAAGAAGGCACGATTGTATTGTTTTATATTGTATTACACTCTTGTTGTATACAGTATAACCTGGCGAGATTATTTTCTTGCGACAATCTATTCAAACCAACCAGAAAAATATTGATGAGGCCTTGAGTATAAAACAGACTGGAATTATTTTTAATAAAGTCTTGTGTCTAACGGAAATTTACCCTGCAACCCTCGGATTGGGAGACAAACGTCTTACTCACAAGGCTATATAGGTTATCCAAGAGGTTGAGGAGGATTGATATTGATAAATAATCAAACGTGTTACATTATATGCCAGAGGTTTCAACAAGTCATTTATCACCATTTCAGACACTAACGCCCAAACAGCAATATCACGACCTTTCGAACCGCATTTCAATTCCGCACCATAAAGCCGATCTGGATCTGAGGGAGTGCTGAAACGAAGACACGGGGTTGGGTGGATATGGGTGGGTTGTATTCTCGCTACTCTTTCGACCAATATGCGGGAAGTGATCAATCAGACGGGGGGACACTCGATACCTCCTATCTTAGAACTTATCTCATTTTGGTCTCTCTACACTTCATTCCTCTTTCAGGATTTTTTTTCAGTTTGCACTCCTCTTTCAGCGTATCAAGTAAAAATCTTGAAACGTATACTTCGCTTTTATTTGAACCTTTAGGAGTTTATATAATAGAGATGATTTTTAAAAGCTCAATTGATGTTATTAATGCAGTAGGATGTTAATACCATCATCGATGCGTGGGGGTCAAATCAGGAAATCGATAGGAATAGAATAAATTCAGTAGAAATCCGTGTCTTTTGAAGAATACTGGATAATCAAATATGAGATATAACTGGCTGAATAGCGTATATGTTTTTAAGAATTAAATAAAAAAAAATCATTCAACGCTTAAATTATCTTTTTGACATAAAGTTTAAAATCAAATATGTAGAATTTAACATTGACATCTAAGCAGCGTTATACTGAAGAAAAAAGAAACAGTAGAACTCGAAAAACACTATAAAGCAAATCTATAAAATTCAATCAATTTATATCCTGGCAAGAACAACTTCACTTTATTCCTGTTAGTAGCTAAAACCATATGAAAATCCATAAAATGTCCATAGTCACTACCCAATCTTATTGGGCAGTGACTTATTGGGCGAAGTTCGATTAATTGAAAGACGATAAATTTAAGAACATAAATGACAACAATTTCATTGTCTTAGTTGGTAAAACACCGGTCTTTTAATCCAAAGGTTGTTGATTCGATTCCCGTTGGAACCCAGATTTATTTAAGTTTAGTTTTAAGTAAAGACCTCGTTTAAAGGTATTTATTATATTTCTAGTTGGTTGAAAGAGAATGATACATGGTAATAAATTCACTAAGTTGTACTGTGTATAACGAAAGTGTTATACAATTACGATACGTGTTAGTGAGAACGAGACAAAGCCTGAAGTGGAATTCTATAGAAGAAAAGATTTTCGATTTAAAAAAATTATAAGAATATATGGCGAAATATATGAGTATGGGCATAACAAAGCCGATATTTATATTTATAATATATAGAAAAGTGTAGGGATATTTACTTAAACCAAAAGATCTAATTATTGTATGTTATGGTATGTAATTATACGAGCAGTATGTTTTAATATCTTAGAAATATATTGTTTTTTAAGTTACAGCTTTTTAAAAGTTTCATTTTTTTTTAAGTTATCCATTACTATGGAATCAAATGATTTCCCTATTTTATCAACATACGCAAATCTCAAACAATTGAAAAAAAAAACTACTTGTTACAACCGTAAGTCTTTTTTTTGTTTTCAAATAAACTTTTACCTTTCACCGGGCGATTTTGATGACTAAGCGTATTCGTTTTTTGGTTGGTTGCTAAAAAAGCTCACCATTTATATACTTAACAAAAAAGTGTCTAAATAAATAAATTAATAAGGCTTTTTGAACCTTTTGAAAACTCGCTTTCATGTAAATTTAAACAAAATTTCCCTCAAATAATAAAATTTACCAATAAAACTGAATTGAAAAGAAGTTAATATAATAAAGTCGTCGCCAAATATGTCTTTAAGCAATTATTGAGGATTTGACGTAAATTTCGCTTTCACAGTTATCAGATTGGGTGAGGTCCAATTCCTATAATAATAATTATAAGTATAATTAAATGAGAAAGTATACTAAATTAAAGTCTTTCATCTCGTTTCACAGTGAAAGGTCGGGCAATTTGAGGTCCATTTATACTGCTGTTTGCAGGGCCTCTACAAGGGTTGATTTTACAATTTTATGAAATTATTATTTAGAAATAGATAAAATATGTTAAAAGGCTTTGAGATAGAGGTGGAGGTAGGAAGAAAGACACATCGTTGTGAATAATGTAATTATAGGAATAACAAAATGTTTAATTATTAAATATTTATATAGTTCTATTGGTAGTATGAACCGACTGTAAGCATTCGAAATGTGGATACACCGGAGAATGCTACGGATACCCTGGACGGATATGGTCAGCAACACAAGGGTTCTTCAAAGAGCCAAAGTTGATAGAGAGTTGCTGACTTATATAAAAATCCAAAAGGTGTCCTATTTGGGGCATATACTTAGAGGAGAAAAGTACAAATTACTGCACTTGATCATCTAAGTCAAAATAGAGGATCTAAGAGGTGTTGGTAGGAAGCAAACCTCCTGGCTCCACAATATACGTGATTGGACTGGTGTAAGGAGTGCCGGGGACAAAAATGCTTACTCTCAGGTGACAGTCAACGTTGTAAGGACCTGACATGACACTAGGAAGAATAAAGAACATAGTTCTAGTTTTCTACAAATTCAAAGACTCGCTACATTTCCTTCTTTCAAAATATAATCCACTTGACCACCATTTCCCTGGTTTTCTTCTATTATATATCGGTCATATTTTGGAAGGGTGTCCAATATAGTAATTCTTAGGATAACTAAAAGAGATTCATTGAACTACTTCGACACTTTATCGTGGATAAGAAACCTGACATGTGAATTTGAGAGAGAAATCATGCAAGATTAGAATAATAATTAAGTTAATCTTAAAAAATCTGGATTTAACATTTGAATTTAACATTGAATATGTAAAAGAAAAAAAAACTATTATATCGCACTACGTCGCAGACTTGAATCTAATGATGAGCGAATTACATATCACCTGCTGAGAACAATGGTGACTAAACTCCGAAATCATCGAAAATGAGTTAAGCACTCCAAAGAATTTGTAAATGGCCTCTCTTTATCGTGCGAAAGTGACAAAACGCTAATTCAATTCGTTCTCACTAGAAATTTTCAAAATTTACCTGTGCTTTCATAGGCTTAAGTCATGTGTGAAATATCAAAAATGGTTTTAAAAGTTATGCAAAAGTGAGCTATCTGATAAAAAAAATCTGGCTGTAGCTTAAAGAGTACGATAAAAGAAGAAGAAATAAGAAAGAAAAAATAAATATCGTGAACGATCAATCCACAATGCAGAATTCAACATTTTGCAAAACTTCAAACGCAATTATCTCAAAACTCCGTTTTTGTAATTTGGTCACTATTGTTCTCAGCAGGCATACTACAATGGCATGCACAGGTCAAAATAGGATCTTACAATGAGCGATTGGCTGCACATAAGGAGCGCAAAATACCAAAAATACATTCTCAGTTTCCCTACAGTCTACTGTGTTTTACTTACGACCAACTTCTATCTGCTAAACAGGAATATTTTCATCCTGCCACTTTTCACCGGAAAAGCATAAAGTGAGCCGAAATCTCCGTGTATTGAGGGGTAGCCATCCACCCATTCTACAGTCCTTTGTACCGGTGCTATTCAAAGTGGTCCTTCGAGCCGGATCTGCCGCACTTCTGTGCCGCACAGTGGGAGTCTTGCAATAATCTTGGGTAACAAGATTTTAAGATAGTCTATTATTGTATGCAATTTTCGTTATTTTTTAATTTATTTTTATTTATTATTACACATGACAAGAAATATACATAATTTGCGAAAAAACAACAGGTAATTTAACTTAGACATACATTATTTTGATGGATCTGGGTTTGTCGCCTTTCTTTTTTCGTATCTCCCAGTAAACTAGGCTTTTGCCTGTATCTCATTGAGGAGATTGAGCATGAAAAAATAAATCGATACTTCTTTCCGATTTTTGATTACACAAACACAAAACCCCGTTGCACGGTCTCATCAACCTGACAAACAGTGACACTCAATTACAACTGGAAACATCGTGCTGAATCAAACTCTTCCCACATAATCACTCTAGAAAGACCAAACTTGTTCATCCCATAATATACCGCACACAATCATAAAAACAAAAACCAAAAATGAGCCCAAAATGAAACAAAAATAAAACTAAAAATGTTCATCCCATAATATACCGCACACAATCATAATAATAAAAATTAACACAAAAATATACAGAAACACAAATACAAAACAGCAAAAATCAAACCAACAAGAAGACACCCATACTCAAGAGCCCACACAAATCTTTTCCACGCGTCATTTCCACACATCATTCATCCTGAAAGCCCAAGTACTCAAAATCCTGTCGCAATAACAACAGTTATATACAGTACAATCTGGCGGTTTTATTGTTATAATCCAATTTTTTCTTTTTTTAAGTTCACGTTTATCCAAGTCACTTCATTTTGTATTCTATCGTGTATTATTGCCCTATGTATTCTTCTCACTGCAAGCCTTTCTATTTATTCAGCCCGCATCAGACCTTATCTACGTTTTGTTCCCATACATTAAATTTGTCACGAAAATGGACTATTATCTTAGTAGATTTCGACCTCAAATTATTATCATATTCTAACTGCAAATAAATATTATTTTTCATACAGTCAAAAAAATAAATGAAAGCCGTCAAAAGTACACAATATATTTAAGATTATTAAAAACAGCTATTTCCGGATGTTTAAAGAACACTATCTGGAAAAACAAGCACATGAACATCCAAAGCAAGGTGAGGATATACAAGACCTGTGTCCGCCTCATAATGACATACATCATAGAGTCTAGAGTCAACACTGTCAGAACCAAAAATCTCCTTCAAACCAGCGAAATGAAGTTACTCAGGAGTATCGCTGGTAAAACCCATCGTGATAGAGTACGAAACACAAAAATCCTAAGGATGTGCGAAGTTGAAGATGTTGTCAGATGGAGACGACAGAAAATAAGGTTCTGGAACGAACATGCATCCAGAATGGCGGAACTAAGAGCCGTAAGAATGGCCAGGGACAGTATCCCCCAAGCGAGCAGACCTCCAGGACGACCTCCCAAAAGATGGAAAGACAGCTGGCAGTCGATGTCACAAGAGGGAAATGATGATGCAGGACCATAATAGGCCTAAAAGAAGAAGAAGAAAAACAAAATGACTTGTAGGGAAATTAAAATTAAGTTAATTCATAGTTAGAATATAAAAATTAGGTTAGTTCTTAAAATAAAAATTTGTATAACCTTTGGCAAATGTTTGCATTCTTTATTACTTTATTAAATAGAAAAAAATATAAAAATAAAGAATAAAAGTATCTATATTTTTATAATTGGATTTGGAGCGTAGATGATAATGGAATCAAATTAATTTAATCACATTAAATCAATTACAATCATTCTATGGGGAAATCACATAAAATTTCCGGCAAACTAAATTATTGGATTACAAAAGTTTCATACAAGTTATTGTGACAGCCCTGTTTTTTTCCATTCCCAGGGAATTAATTAAGAAGACTGTAGGGAATAAAATGAGTCTCCCTGACAGAGTTTCAACCGTCTTAAGATTTGCGATAGGGGTTCAAATTATTTTTTTTCTAACCGGAACGTATTTTTCGATTTACGGAATAAAGTGTTCGATATCCTTTTGTACCCAATTTTTTAATATTTTGTCGGGTATTTCTCTTCGGGTCTAGTCACATTTTTTTATTATCCTCATTAAACAAATTGATTTATTTTGGGAAATTCAAAATCATGTGATACAAAAGTGTACAAGAAAAAAGAAACGTGATATATTTATTTATTTAACTGCAATCTAGCGGGCTTATTGCCAGGCGGCAAGTACTTTCAATCAACCAGACAAAAGTAAATAAAGCAAGTTATATGGTCGCAAAATATATTCAAATGACTATCCATTCCCACAAAATCCATGAACACGTACATGAGCATATGCCCACGAACCCCACAAAGACGGACAATCACCCGAACATTCCTTTTCATATAAAGTGAGATATCATCAATCAAAAGAAAAGGAGGGGATAGTGGAGAGGAAAGGAAAAGAACAGGAATGAAACACGTTATTTATATATTACTGACTAGAAATGAAGAGTTTTTTCAGTCGCTTCTTAAAACATGCCAAGTGACGGAGCGAGTCTAACATTGGTTAGTAACTGGTTCCAGAGTCTCACTGCATGGACAGTTAAGGACGACTTAAAAAAGAAAGAACGGTGAATTGGAGAGGCAAATAAACAACCTCTGTTTGAGCGGGGCGCTAGTCCGTGATCATAATATTATATATAGATGAACAATGAAAATATTGGAGGAAGTTGAGAAATGCTGCTATTTGGATAGTATTTTCCCAGTAAAATCAAACGATGTGTAGCGATAGGAAAATAAAGCAATGGGGCACTAAGGGCATTTAATGAGGCACATACATTATTTATTTATTTATTTATTATTACACATGACAAGAAATATACACAATTTGAGAAAAAACAACAGATAATTTGATTTGGACATATAATTTTAATGGATCTGGGTTTATTGTCTTTCATTTGTCGTATCCCCAGTAAACTAGACTTTTGCCTGTATCTCACTGAGGATATTTAGCATGAAAAAAAAAACGATACTTCTTTCCGATTTTTGATTACACAAAAAAACCCCGTTGCACGCTCTCATCAACCTGACAAACAGTGACACTCAACTACAACTGGAAAAATCTTGCGAAATTCAACTCCTCACACATTATCACTCCAGAAAGACCAAAAATATTCATCCCACAATATACCGCACACAATCATAAGAATAAAAATTAAAACAAAAAAAAAATACACAGAAACACAAATACAAAAACAACCAAAATTAAAACAACAAGAAGAGACCTACACTCACGAGCTCACATAAATCCTTTCCACTCGTCATTCATCCTGAAAGCCCAAATTAAACCGGACATTATTCAAATCTTGCTTAGATTGTAGTCTACAACAGTATTTTGGAACCAATTTTGATATGTTGGAGTGAAACGTGGAAAATACCGGTAAGAAGGCCTGTTCTTGTATTCCAGCCCCTCATTTCGACGTGACAATAAACATTCCTTCCATCAATCCACCTGACGTTATCTCGCATCCCATGGAGCCCCTCTGTGATGCGAGTGTTCCGTATTTGAAGGCTCTCTTCAATATTAAATTACTCCAATATCAACGAGGCCGCATCAATAGGGTATTTTAGCCTAAGGGTATATAATTTTTTAATAAATATCAAATGGTATGATCCTGTCTCAAAAAAATATTTATTTTTTCTTTCAAATGATACATTAACCCTTCCTGTCCTGTGATGTGTAACTAGTGCATATTGCTTCTTAAAACTTTAATATCACTATAAATATAATAAATACTGGGCTCAGATTAAATATATTTTTCCGTAATACTACGAAAATCGGGAATAAATTCACCAATGCAATCAAACGTGTGCCAGTGTGTGACGTGGGTATATTCATTCTAAAAAACCGCTATGGGTGAGAAGCGACGATATTCGTGTCTCACTCTCACTCTACTTCGGTATATGGGAACGCAAGAAATATAATTTCAGTTCGATCGCTTCCATAGCTCGCGGGCATTCGTTTGAGGTGGTCTCTTCGCTAGTTTTTTGAACGTCGGCCGATGTTTTTTTTCATGTTTTCAGCAATTAAATTTCAATTATTATCACTTCTGACTTTAAATTTAAGTAATCTAAGTGATTGACTATGAATATTCTTGTTTTTCCGATTTTAAATAGCTCATTTTTATATGTGTATTGAATACACAGCACCGGAACGCGTGGATTTTTTTAGCACAGGAAGGGAGAGGTTAAACGTTGTGTGACACCAAAAGTATTGAGAATGAACGGAAAAGAAACTTGATGAGAGACGCGATATTATTTATTTAACATTTCAGAATATAATTCAATGTGTCTTCTATCGGTTCCAGTTGATACACTACTAAGAGTAAAAGTATCAAGTTTTAACTATAAAATCGCCTGGCCATAGTTTTGGTGTGGTTGGTGTGGTATCTATCCATACATATCGCCTGGCCATAGTTTTGGTGTTTTTGGCGTGGTATCTATCCATCCATATTGCTTGACTATAGTTTTGGTGTGGTTGGCGTGGTATCTATCCATACATATCGCCTGGCCATAGTTTTGGTGTGGTTGGCGTGGTATCTATCCATACATATCGCCTGGCCATAGATTTGGTGTGATTGGCGTGGTATCTATTCATACATATCGCCTGACCATAGTTTTGGTGTTTTTGGCGTGGTATCTATCCATCCATATTGCTTGACTATAGTTTTGGTGTGGTTGGCGTGGTATCTATCCATACATATTGCCTGGCCATAGTTTTGATGTTTTTGGCGTGGTATCTATCCATCCATATTACTTGACCATAGTTTTGGTGTGATTGGCGTGGTATCTATCCATACATATCGCCTGGCCATAGATTTGGTGTGATTGGCGTGGTATCTATTCATACATATCGCCTGACCATAGTTTTGGTGTTTTTGGCGTGGTATCTATCCATCCATATTGCTTGACTATAGTTTTGGTGTGGTTGGCGTGGTATCTATCCATACATATTGCCTGGCCATAGTTTTGATGTTTTTGGGGTGGTATCTATCCATCCATATTACTTGACCATAGTTTTGGTGTGATTGGCGTGGTATCTATCCATACATATCGCCTGCCCATAGTTTTGGTGTGGTTGGCGTGGTATCTATCCATACATATCGCTTGGCCATAGTTTGGTATTTTTGGCGTGGTATCTATCCATCCATATTCATTGACCATAGTTTTGGTGTGGTTGGCGTGGTATCTATCCATACATATCGCCTGGCCATACTTTTGGTGTGGTATTTATCCATACATATCGCCTGGCCATAGTTTTGATGTTTTTGGGGTGGTATCTATCCATCCATATTACTTGACCATAGTTTTGGTGTGATTGGCGTGGTATCTATCCATACATATTGCCTGGCCATAGTTTTGGTGTGGTTGGCGTGGTATCTCTCCGTACAAATTGCCTGGCCATAGTTTTAGTGTGGTTGGCGTGGTATCTATCCATATATATTTTAATTGTTATTGCCGGAAACATTTCGACCTTAGTGGATATCTGGATATTAAGCAACTAGTTCCTTAATATCCAGTTTAATCACTTGAGACTTCAGTCAAACTTTAATATTTATAATGAAAACTTCTACATTTTCATCACTTTATCGGTAACACGCCAATTCAATGACTTGAGTTTCCATTATTTACATTTCATAATCTTATCGCTTTTCGAGATGTGTTTATTATTTGAACATTCATACAGCGCCCCCTCCTTTTTGTCCCAACTTGAAACAAATACCACAATGTTTATTGTGATTCTTGGAGTTATGGTGTTTTGATGGTTGCCTCTTGTGTCTTCTTCCAAGAATTGTTTTGTTGGTTTATTATGATTTGTCTTGTTTTGAAAAGTACAAGACATCCATTATAAGAAGAAATGTCTTGAATAATAATAACTGTTCAAGCATTTCTAACATAATTTATGTCTTATATTACACATTCTGTCACATCGCGATGTCTTCCAAACCACCATAAAGGTATAAAACAAGTTTTTAATGTCATAAAAATAACACTGAATATGAAAAAAAAACTCCGACGTTGGTCACAAGAATAACGACGATTTCGTCTGTATTGTAATATATTACACTTTCATTGCATACAGTACAACCTGGGGGGCTTATTTCTATGTGGTAATCTTTTCCAGTCAACCAGAAAGATGGTAAAGTGGTCTGAAGTGAAAATCAGACAGGAATCCTTAAAAAAAAAAACTCCCGCAACCTCTGGATTTGAAGACTAGGTCATGGAGGTCGTCTTGAGTGAAAGGAAATGTAATTTCCAATTTTATTGAATCCTGTCGTTTCTGTAACATTTCTCTCCAACAAATTGCATCATTTTTTTGGATACATTTCTTGAAATACCATTAATTAATAAATAAATATATTGATATATTTTTTAACGAAGGGTAGCTTGAGAGTCTCCTGGTTATGATTGAAGAAAATAAAAACGGAACATTCACTAAACGCGGCATAGATAAAGTATTTAGTTAATCAAATATGCCACGTAAAGGACAACAAAGAACACTTGATCATCCTGGCCATACTCACCATTATGTCACAATCCCTATTATGTCAAGGTGACTTGGTTTATCCGTCAGCGACTCATTACTGACACTTCCATCTAGTTTATTCTAATTATATAATAATATATTGAACTACAGTTTCAAAGGAATTGATTTATGGAATTATTTATATCTATAGCCCTTATCTGCACCAATTATATCCAAATCCAACGCCCATCGGTGTCAAGTATCGTGTTAAATTTTATTTAAAATATCAGTTTCATGCTGAAAAATCAGACAGAGGTCAACCGGTTGGTTGTGTATCTTTTGCCAAGAAATCGACACATCCATTACCCGTGTTACTAACTTCTTCTTATTCTTCTTCCTTTTGGTCTAGGTCGTATGATCGGTTTGTAACGGTAGGTTGTCCTGGGATGGTGACGTCCAGCTGTCCTTCCACCTTTTTGGCGGCCGACCCAACAAATATAAAATTGACAAATTCAAAATTACATAGAATTCTTCTTCTTCTTCCTCTTGGTCTAGGTCGTATGACCTGTTTGTGACGGTGGGCTGTCCTAGGATGATGACGTCCAGCTGTCCTTCCACCTTTTCGGCGGCCTTCCTGGTAATCTCCTGCTGCTAATGTTCCTAGTCTTAGCAATTTTTGCCGATCTTGTATCCTCCATGCGGTCCACATGATCCCTCCAAAAGTGCATTCTGCTTCTTCCCCACCTCACTATGTCTTCAACACCACAGACAGACCTTATCGTCTCATTTCTGATCCGATCTCTGTCCTTCCACCTTTTCGGTGGCTTTCCTGGTAATCTGCTGATGCTAGGGTTCCCAGTCTTAGCAATTTTTGCCGGCCTTGTATCCTCCATGCGGTCCACATGATCCCTCCAAAAGTGCCTTCTGCTTCTTCCCCACCTCACTACGTCTTCAACACCACCGACAGACTTTATCGTCTCATTTCTGATCCGATCTCTAAGAGTTCTGCCTGCGATGGAGCGTAAGGTTCTCACTTCCGCCACTCTGAGAAGGTTTTTTGTCCTGTTGGTATCGGCTCTTACTTCTATCCCATATATCATGATGTGTTTGTTTCTCCATAAAATGTCCTGCAAGCCAAAGCTGTCGCTTTATTAGTTTGTGCTGTGTTACTAATGTGACGGAATCCAAGCTAGATAAATATCTACGTTATTTGATATAAATTTCAATTACTTGACTTAATTGAACAAATTCTTTCTTTATATGAGTTATTCAAACAATAACTAAGAAACTAATCAAAAGCGCTTAAGGAATCAGATACGATGATAATTATAAGAGCTTCCATAATTCACCGTAAATATAAATTTCTGCATTTGCGTATTCTGAGCGAGCAGTAAAGAACTGGTGCTACGCCATTATTGTAGCCCTAACAAAGGACTTACTCCCATAGGGCCATAATTAAATGCCAGGCATTGTGCGCTGATGAAATTAAAGTGTTCGGTTTAACGCCGTTCCGCCCTCCTATCGTGGTCCCATATAATTTGGTGTCAGAAAACGGTTCACGAATTCACTTTTCACGTTGCGCGCCTATATTTAGTGAACAGCAGGTGATAAACAACATACGAGGTACGAGGTATGTTACTTCGAAGAGGTGGAGAGAAGTAAAACTTTCAAGTTAATTTCTTCTTCGTCTAATAAATTATTTTCAGCGTCTTTCCAATCATGAATTAGCGCTACGCTCAAACAAAGATTGTCTATTGGCCTTTTCAATTCCCCGCTCTTCTTTTTTTACGTCGTCCTTTACTGTTCATGCAGTACTGACTGACTCTGGAATCAGTTACAAACCAATATAAGACTCGCTCCGTCCTTGGCATGCTTTCTAGTCAGTCAGTAGTATAACGTGTTTCATTCCTGATTTTTCTTTTCCTTTCCTCTCCTGGTATCCCTTCCTTTCTTTTTGATTGATGATATCTCACTTCATGTGAAAAAGAATGTTCGGCTGATTGTCCGTCTTTGTGGGGTTCGTGGGCATATGCTCTCGTATATGTTTATGGATTTCGTGGGGATGGATAGTCATTTGAATGATGTATGCGACCACGTAACTTGTTTAATTTACTTTTGTCTGGATAGTTGGAACAGATTGCCGCCTGGAAATAAGTCCGCTAGATTGTATTTGCAATAAAAGTGTTAAATAAATAAACAAATAAATTAATTGTTCCAAATCAATCCAATGGAGATGGGTATAATAATAAAAAAAAATCACTGTATCTCCTATGGCATGGAATGGCTTATCTCTTAGTGCTAGAGGAATGGCGTGTGCAGCTTTAGGGAGTACTTGAAGACAATATTTTTTGGTAACAAGAACCAAAATTAGTTATTTTATATAAATACTACATACATTTTTGAATTTTTCGTTGCTGGACCTCGCAGTCGAGGATCTCTTCTTTATCACAACAGCAATTTACTTGGAAAACAAAACTACGCCAAATCATTTGTTTTTTTAAGTGAGTGTGCCTTTACCTACCAGCAAAACCATCAACCACATCGCTCTACTGGGTCCGATAGCTCACTGAAATAAAACGATTGGAGCACACCGGCATGTTTGTTTTTTTTCTCTTTTTGAAAGAAAAGATATGACCAAAGTCATAGGTATACTTGAACTCACGAATACTAGGCGAAAAAAATGCTTGTGTAATTCAAGGGGAGTAGCAAAGTTCAGTTCAGGTCGATTTCACCTCTACCCACGCTGTTATGGGGAACAAAATCCATCGCGATCTACACTAGAAGATCGAAATATTCTTTACTTTTTTTTATGAGCGCGACGTCACATAGTGACGAAGAAGGAACTGTCCAAAGGGACCCCCTTCTCCGATAGCGATACACCTGAGTGGGAAAAGAATAGTTGTGATGACGGGTTTATGGTCCGACATCACGGGAAAAGGGAAATGACTCGCAGTGCAAATTTTTTTTAGGGGAGTAGCAGAGCGTGAGATATGAACTTGCAATATTCTATATCGAAGTCCAGTGTGCTATCGCGCGGCTACAAACATACACTACACTACACCTAAATCCTAATGTTTTTCTATCACATATCGAAAAATCTACAAAGGTTTCTTTGTAGTTGTTTATAGTTAATTCATTAACGTTGTGGAGGTTAAAAGACATTGTAATTTATTTTTATCAAACACTGTTTATTCCACTTTTTTGTGACGGTATAACCTTACCGGTTTCAAGGTGCACACCTCATCTTCAGGGGAGCACAAACAAGACTCTTGAAGAGAAGGAGTCTTGTTGGTGCTCCCCTGAAGATGAGGTAAGCCTTGAAACCGGTAGGGTTATAGCGTCACAAAAAAGTGGAATAAACAGTGTTTGATAAAAATAAATTACAATTTCTTTGTAGTTCTTCTTCCCTTGGTAAATTTTCTGTAGATCAGTCTATGTTACGGGACCAGCAACAGCAAAAGTTCAATAATAATAACACACCATATTGGATCGATTAGGAACAATCAATGTATTTTATGCAGACAATGTTGACTTCAAAGTTCTACTTCTTAAGAAAAGAACATCTTTCAGATACAGGTTCAAAAAAAACACTGAAGACATCCATTTAAGCAACCTGAATATAAAAAACACCAATCAAACAATGTGTCATATACTATTGAATAACGAGAAATTATTATTTTAAATTTACAAAAATCTGTAGCGTTCACAAATATTGCACATTTATTATATCTGTGGGTGCTTTATCATTCCAACCGGATTTTTTCCCATGTAGAATTATGAGCAACTTGGCACATCAATTATACAATGTGTCATATATTATTTAACAATGACGAATGATTATTTTGAACTTACCAAAATCTATAACGTTCACAAATATTGCACATTTATTATATCTGTGGGTTCTTCATAATTCCAACCGGAATTTTTTCCCATGTAGAATTATGAGCAATTTGAAACATCAGTTAGACAATGTTACATACATATACTCGTACTATTTAATATAGTTTAACAATTATTTTGAACTTACCAAAATCTGTAACGTATTTATTATATCTGTGGGTGCTTTATCATTCCAACCGGATTTTTCCCATGTAGAATTTTGAGCAATTTGAAACATCAGATATTCAGACAGTGTGACATATACTCGTACTATTTAATAATGTTAAAATATTATTTTGAACTAACCAAAATCTGCAACGTATTTATTATATCTGTGGGTGCTTCATCATTCCAACCGGATTTTTCCCATGTAGAATTTTGAGCAATTTGAAACATCAGATATTCAGACAGTGTGACATATACTCGTACTATTTAATAATGTTAAAATATTATTTTGAACTAACCAAAATCTGCAACGTATTTATTATATCTGTGGGTGCTTTATCATTCCAACCGGATTTTTTCCCATGTAGAATTATGAGCAATTTGAAACATCAGTTATACTATGTGACATATACTTGTACTATTTAATAGTGATAAACGATTATTTTGAGCTTACCAAAATCTGTAACGTATTTATTATATCCGTGGGTGCTTTATCATTCCAACCGGATTTTTTCCCATGTAGAATTATGAGCAATTTGAAACATCAGTTATACAACGTGACATATACTCGTACTATTTAATAATGATATACGATTATTTTGAACTTACCAAAATCTGTATCGTATTTATTATATCTGTGGGTGCTTTATCATTCCAACAGGATTTTTTCCCATGTAGAATTACGAACAATTTGAAACATCAATTATACAATGTGTCATGTACTATTTAATAATGACGAACGATTATTTTGAACTAATCAAAATCTGTAACGGTCACAAATATTGCACATTTATTATATCTGTGGGTGCTTCATCCCAACCGAAATTTTTCCTATGTAGAATTATGAGCAATTTGAAACATCAATTATTCAATGTGTTATATTCTGTTTAATAATAACAAACGATTTTAATGAACTTATCAAAATCAGTGACGTTCACAAGTATTACACATTTATTATATCTGCGGGTGCTTCATCATTCCAACCGGAATTTTGCCCATGTAGAATAATAAGGAACTTGACACATCAATTATACAGTGTGTCATATTCTATTTATTAACGACAAACGATTATTTTGAACTTAACAAAGTCTGTAATGTTCACAAATATTGCACATTTATTATATCTGTGGGTGCTTCATCATTCCAGCCCGAAATTTTTCTCGTGTAGAATAATAAGCAACTTGACACATCAATTATGTTATATAATGTGTCATATACTATTTAATAATGACAAACGATTATTTTGAACATACCAAAATCTGTAACGTTCACAAATATTATACATTTATTATATCTGTAGGTGCTTTATAATTCTGACCGGATTCTTTTCCCGTGTAGGATTATGAACAACTTAACACGTCAATTATACAATGTGACATATTCTATTGAATAATGAAGTGAATTTTTTTTAACTAAACAAAATCTGTAACGTTCACAAATATTGCACATTTATTATAATTGTAGGTGCTTCATAATTCCAACCGGAATTTTTCCTCGTGTAGAATGATGAGCAACTTGAAATATCAATTATACAATGTGTCATATACTATTTAATAATGACATGGTTATTTTTTAACTAAACAAAATTTGTAGCGTTCACAAATGTTACACATTTACGAGTATTATATCTGTGGGTGCTCCATCATTCCAACCGGAATTTTTCCCCATGTAAAATTATGATCAACTTGAAACATCAATGTGACGTATACTCGTACTATTTAATAATGACAAACGATTATTTTGAACTTACCAAAATCTGTAACGTTCACAAATATTGCACATTTATTATATTTGTGGGTGCTTCATCATTCCAACCGGAATTTTTCCCCGTGTAGAATGATGAGCAACTTGAAACATCAATGATACAATGTGTCATATACTATTTAATAATGACATGGTTATTTTTTAACTAAACAAAATTTGTAGCGTTCACAAATGTTACACATTTACGAGTATTATATCTGTGGGTGCTCCATCATTCCAACCGGAATTTTTCCCCATGTAAAATTATGATCAACTTGAAACATCAATGTGACGTATACTCGTACTATTTAATAATGACAAACGATTATTTTGAACTTACCAAAATCTGTAACGTTCACAAATATTGCACATTTATTATATTTGTGGGTGCTTCATCATTCCAACCGGAATTTTTCCCCGTGTAGAATGATGAGCAACTTGAAACATCAATGATACAATGTGTCATATACTATTTAATAATGACATGGTTATTTTTTAACTAAACAAAATTTGTAGCGTTCACAAATGTTACACATTTACGAGTATTATATCTGTGGGTGCTCCATCATTCCAACCGGAATTTTTCCCCATGTAAAATTATGATCAACTTGAAACATCAATGTGACGTATACTCGTACTATTTAATAATGACAAACGATTATTTTGAACTTACCAAAATCTGTAACGTTCACAAATATTGCACATTTATTATATTTGTGGGTGCTTCATCATTCCAACCGGAATTTTTCCCCGTGTAGAATGATGAGCAACTTGAAACATCAATGATACAATGTGTCATATACTATTTAATAATGACATGGTTATTTTTTAACTAAACAAAATTTGTAGCGTTCACAAATGTTACACATTTACGAGTATTATATCTGTGGGTGCTCCATCATTCCAACCGGAATTTTTCCCCATGTAAAATTATGATCAACTTGAAACATCAATGTGACGTATACTCGTACTATTTAATAATGACAAACGATTATTTTGAACGTACCAAAATCTGTAACGTTCACAAATATTGCACATTTATTATATTTGTGGGTGCTCCATCATTCCAGCCGGAATTTTTTCCCCATATAAAATTATGAGCAACTTGAAACATCAATGTGACGTATACTCGTACTATTTAATAATGACAAACGATTATTTTGAACTTGCCAAAATCTGTAACGTTCACAAATATTGCACATTTATTATATTTGTGGGTGCTTCATCATTCCAACCGGAATTTTTCCCATGTAGAATTATGAGCAAGAGATGTTAATGGCAGAGATAAGGGAGGGGGGTATAAATCAGCTGGCTCCGGTGGCCTGAGACAGGAGAGAAGGGGCAGTGGATGGCCATGCTCGAGGAGGGGAGAGTGAGGTAAAGGCTGTAGTGAGGTTGATGGGAAGGTATATACGGTGGGATTAACGTTGTGTTGGTGACTATGTATGTTTTTTTAGCACGTTTGAATATTTTTTTATAGAATATTTAATGATGTTTTTAACTAACAATATTAATCGATGTCCTGCAGCCAACTTAACCTGGTCGTATTTTTCTTTGGAAATTTTCGCCATTATCACCTCAAGAGTACCAAATAAATATATATACTGTAGGGAATACCGTCGTCCCTAAATATTGTCAACACGCACGGTCAACGACCGACGAACCAACCTTCGGACATGTACAAAGGTCGCATACCAGAACACTAATATTGTTTACACGCAAATAATATTTACGTTACATTCCACGGGGGAAAGAGAACGCATCGCGTTGTCTCACCGTTTTCGCCGATAAATATTCTACCCACTATATTGTTCGCAACGTCTGCAAACACCTCTGCACGCGCAGGAGTGAGATAAAGTATATATTGCGGGCGCATTCACGCACATCTATAAATACCTACTTATCGACAAATAAAGATTATTATTCACTTGACCATTCATTGCTGTTTACTATTCATTGATTGTTCACTCTCACTTTCCGCATTCCTGGATCGACGTATTTTATTTTAAATACAAAACAATCATAATCATCACGACGTTCCAGTAAAGCATCCCGCTAAAATACCATATATATTGTGAGGATAAATGTGAGATATTATTATCCAAAGGAAAAGGAAGGAGTGTTGGAGAGGGAAAAAAAATCCGGAATAAAATACATCATATAACTGACTTGAAATTTAGAGTTATGACGAAGCAAGTCTAACATTACTTTGTGACTGGTTTCAGAGTCTCACTGCATGGACAGCAAAGGACGATGTAAAAAAATAAAAAGAGCAGTGAACTGGGACAGTTAATAAATAATCTCTGTTTGAGCGTGATCTGAGCGCAAGTTCATGATCGAAATGACGCTGAATATTCTCGGCGAGATAAGTGGGGGTGGCGGAATAATTTAGGAGTTTATACAATAATGACAGTATGTGAATTTGGCGTCTGTTTCTCACTTTCAATCAGTTGAGTTTCCTCTAGTATGAAGCGATGTGATCGTATATGATAAGCTTAAAAACAAATCTCAGACAAACCTTTTAAAGATTCTGTAATTTGTCCAGATGTTCCTCAGTAATATGCAATAATATAACATAGTCAATTAAATTTAACGTGACATAAAAATGTCAGAAGGCAATGAAAAAGTATGTAGACTGTTGTATGCTGATGATACGGTAGTTTTAGTGGAGATAAAATGTCAAAAGACAATGAAAGAGTGTGTATACTGTTGTATACTGATGATACGGTAGTTTTAGTGGAGATAAAATGTCAAAAGACAATGAAGGAGTATGTGGTCTGTTGTATGCTGATGATACGGTAGTTTTAGTGGAGATAAAATAAACAAAAGCGTATAAGTAAATCAAATTCTTGATGCCACAGCAATTTCCTCTTCTCAAAACTTCATAAGTTGATATGTTACGATACCATTTAATCTTCATTATTTTCCTGAGTTGCCTTTGCTGAAATTTTTCAAGATCTCTGAAATTGTATAAGAATCATAATGACTATTTGAACCAAGTAACCAATTGAGGGTTAAAAGGGTTACGCTGGGCATTAGGAAACGTTCATGAGAAGGGAGAAAAAATCTAGGGGAAGGAAGGCGTAACTCTGTTACCCCCCTTTCTCTGGGGCCGGATGACAAGTTTTCAAATTTGTGACCTCAACTGTTTACTGGAGGCTACGGCGCTAGAACCCCTACCACTAGGTGCTCTTTATCTCCTACGGCGCCTTCCGCCCGGAGGCTCAACTAAATGTTTATTATTTCTCATCAGTTTCCTTCCCTTAATGGGAATCGCCAAAACTCGAAGTGAGACATAATAAAAATTGGTTTAACTTCTTCAAAATTAAAACTCGAATCTTTTCAAAATATTTTTAGTCGTTTATTTTATTCTTGCGTATAATTTTGAGGTTCCGTTTCGCATATAGACATTCAATTCACCCCTATTATAGTATAAGGGGTGGTGGCTGTATTGCCTGAGGAATGAGTATTGTTTTCCACATATTTTACATAATTTGTAACGTTTTTACTAACCTACTGACACGACAACTGTGCATGAAATGATGACTGGAAAATTGGATTATAATTCTTGATATTATTTATAAATTACGTGTTACGTGAAAATGTTTGATTATTTTCTAATTAGCGATCTTTACATAAGCACGTTAAAAAAATATAATTATATTTTAAGACCCTTTTTCACCTAAATATATGTGATATGGAATTTTTAAGCAGTTTTAAGGATTCTTAAAACGGATGTCTTTAAATTTTTTTAAATTCTTATTTGTTTATATTACATGGCTTACATGTACAGGTAAAACACAATTGGATAGAAATCTTTAATATAAATTTATATAGTTATTGAAAAACACTTGTAAGGTCAATACGACTAACTCTCGTCAGTCAGAAAGTTCAAAATGAGTTCTTTAAAAACATTTTCGGAAACGTTGAAGATGCCAAGACCCCACAGTCTGCTAAATAAAACAAGATCACTCGACATGTTGGTTTTGCTTATTATAAGTCTAAACAAATTCACATGTTTGTATTGTAATTATTTGTCAGGAAAATAAAATCACATATTAAACAACATAATTGGATAAAATTTCGCTTACGTCAGCAAACTCAAGATGTAAGGTGAGGTTATTACTTTTTTCCTCACGCTTAGAAGGTAGCATCACAACATATGTAGAATAAATCTTGTAAGCTAGAGCCTCGGATAGAAACTGCACTCTCGCTAAAAGAAATGTCTACAAAATCTGTTAGATTTTCTACCCCTTTCAAGAGGTTCAATCCCTTGCTGTATCTACATAAAAGTGGCATTCTAACTGGATACGTTCCACTGTGATCTGAAATCTTCTCCTGTCATTAACGTCGTAGAGACTAGGATCACAAATCTTAATACTCTATAAGTATATCCATACAATACCTCTACGTGGGAATTAAACGAATGCCTACTGTTAAAATGAATACGTTAATCTTTCGTCCAAATGTTTATCAAAAATATATCAATTGTTAATTATTCTGCGTGTTTTAGTAGGACGAAACAAAGAACTCTATGCCCTATCATTCATAACAATCAGGTCTTGCTCCGAGCATGAAGTTCCGATATTAGGAAAATTTGTAAGCCCTGAATAGTCTAACAGTAACATTTAATGCTACTTTTGTTCAATAAACTCCATTTCCACGTTATCATTTACAGTTTTCCCTGTTTGGAGTATATTCAAGACTCTCCTAGTAAGCCAACTCACCTGTTTTCCTGATCATATATATTCTGAGAGCTTTAGTTAGTATTCTGTTGTTTTTCCAACCACTTCAATGAAAACTCTTTATCGAAGAACGAGAAATCGAAAAATAGAAAATTCTTAATATGAACTCAAACATTTGTAATCATAGTATAAATAGACCAAAACCCATACGATGGTTGTCGTTGAAGAAAAAATACGAGAATTGAATTTTGAAAACAAGAGAGCGAGAGAGGAATATTTGGATTCTCTCCGAAAGTAATTCGAAATTTGAATCTCGGTGGGTCCGTGATAACTGAACGAATTTTAAATACCTAGCTAACAATTTTTGAACCGGTGTAAAAGGGGACGATGTATAAATGATATATATATATATATATATATATATATATATATATATATATATATATATATATATATATATATATATATATATATATATATATATATATATATATATATATATATATATATATATATATATATATATATATATATATATATATATATATATATATATATATATATATATATATATATATATATATATATATATATATATATATATATATATAAACAAATTCTATATTTATGAATATATATTTTCATAAATGCAGAATTTGTTTTACTTCAACTAGTACTTTTAAATAATTGTTAAAACACTGCTTGAAAAATTTCAAATGTTGACCAAAATGACCTCACAATATGGTTATTCGGTTTTATATCTTAACTTAGTGTAACGACTTAGAATAATTATGCACATATATTATTTATGATATAGGGATTAACATTGTGGAGGTTTAAAGACATTGTAATTTTTTTCATCAAACACTGTTTATTCAACTTTTTATAACGGTATAACCCTACCGGTTTCAATGATTTCACCTCATCATCAGGGAAGCACAAACAAGACTTGTTTTTTACTACCCTGATTATGAGGTGAAAGCCTGGAAACCAGTAGGGTTGTACCGTTATAAAAAAGTCGAAATTTTTTAAAAATAATTATGTACCATTTTATTTTCATTCATTATGGATTCCATTTTCAAGTATTTATCTACAACTTACAAATACAAAATTAAATTTTTCTTTCATGCCAAATATATTGAAATTATTTTAAAATAAATTAAAATTTACTTTTCTCCAGTGAGTCATCGATCCTGAAAAAATAAACTGAAAACGCTTTGTTCAGAATTTCATAGACTGTAATGCGTATCGAAAAAACAACCTCCTTTCCCCAAATTTATTCTGCTCTTGTTTAAAAAATTCAATAACCTATACCCGATACAAATTACTTTCTGCCACGTTGAGTTCTTAAGTTTTTTTTTTATCATTTTTAAAAGAAAATACTCGCTTTTTGATAAAATAACATTCATAAACAGGGGCGTATTGAAACCTAAAAAAGTCAAAGATATATCATATGTATTATATTTACTGATATTTTGTACCAACTGCTATACAAAGATATATCATATGTATATACTGATATTTTGTTCCAATTCCTATAAAAATATACATCATATGTACGAGTACATACCGATATGTTGTACCAACTGCTATACAAACATATATCATATGTATATACTGATATGTTGTACCAACTGCTATACAAAGATATATCATATGTATATACTGATATGTTGTACCAACTGCTATACAAAGATATATATCGTATGTATATACTGATATGTTGTATCAACTGCTATACAAAGATGGGCAACAATATTTTTCTAAGTTAGTATGTGGGTGAAAACTATTTCTAATAAATATGTATATATGTTAGGCCTTTAGCAAATATATGCATGTTAGAGATTATTTTAATAAATAAATGAAAAAATATGAAGAAGTCTTATTATCGCCAGTAATAATAATAATTATAATAATAATTATTATTATTAAAATCACTATAGTGATAAAAATAATAATAATAATTACATTAATAATAATAATACTAAGAATAATAATAATAACAGTAATTCTAATAATAATAATAGTAGTAGTACTAAGAATAATAATAATAATAAAAGATAATTTATATAGCTCCGTTTAGAGGGCAAACTCCACTGAACGCAATGATAGTATTTAAAACGAGCTTATATTGACAGATTAGAAAAAATGCAAAATAAATACGTAGAAGTTATATCTAAAGATGTTGGAGGCTGCAGCCATTTGATTAGATCCTTTCCTGTATCTTCACATGTTCAGGAAAACATATTTGGTAAGAAAACTGCAGAACGTAACACATACAGCTTAAGTTGTAGTTTAGTGCGAGTATTCATACTTTATCATATATCATATCACAAACCTCCTACCATAAAACCTCCAAAAAAGGTTGCTTTGAAGTGCTTCTATAAACTGTACACGCCATCTATGTCTTTAGCATTTTGAGGTAGACCATTTTACGCTACAGAACCTGCAACGGCAGAAACTATTGGATTGGATCAATTTGGAATAACAAATTTATTAAATGACGAAGAAATGAATCTCCAAGTTTTTGTCTAAAGGAACATCTCTCAAAAAGGAGGCGAAAGAAACAATAGTGACATTCCATTTAAAAATTGAATAGAAAACGACAACGTTTTATCAATCCGTTCACGATACTGTAATTTGCCAATGCAGATTTATTACAGTGTAACTGTAAAAATCATAAAAAAAATCGTACCCCTCCTTAAAACTTACCAAAGCAAAGCTGATATTTACGCATATTAAAAAACTTTCTTTATCTTGGCCTGCGTATACATTGTAAAACGTAGCTTTGTTGCGACTCATTCTGCGATTCACTGTTCATTGATGGAGTCCCTATTAACAGAACTGAACATTTAAAATGTCAAATTAATGGAGTCCCTATTAACAGAACTGAACATTTTAAATGTCAAATTAATGGAGTCCCTATTAACAGAACTGAACATTTAAAATGTCAAATTGATGGAGTCCCTATTAACAGAACTGAACATTTAAAATGTCAAATTGATGGAGTCCCTATTAACAGAACTGAACATTTAAAATGTCAAATTGATGGAGTCCCTATTAACAGAACTGAACATTTAAAATGTCAAATTGATGGAGTCCCTATTAACAGAACTGAACATTTAAAATGTCAAATTGATGGAGTCCCTATTAACAGAACTGAACATTTAAAATGTCAAATTGATGGAGTCCCTATTAACAGAACTGAACATTTAAAATGTCAAATTGATGGAGTCCCTATTAACAGAACTGAACATTTAAAATGTCAAATTGATGGAGTCCCTATTAACAGAACTGAACATTTAAAATGTCAAATTGATGGAGTCTCTATTAACAGAACTGAACATTTAAAATTTCAAATTAATGGAGTCCCTATTAACAGAACTGAACATTTAAAATGTCAAATTGATGGAGTCCCTATTAACAGAACTGAACATTTAAAAGAGAATACTATTTGTTTAAATCTCTGAGCATGAATGTTGAAATGTCATCAAACCGTCAGTTATCGTTTAAGACACCCTTACACGAAAACTCACTTGTGTATACGATACGAAAGTAGATCATACATATATTAAGAGTGAACGGTCCCTATACTGAATGGTTTAATATTTCTAAAGAGGCCACTCATGGATGCGTTATGTCACCCTTGTTGTTTGATTTTTACATATGTTAATTATAATGAAAGAACTGCAGAGATCAATAGATGGCACATACATATCAATGGATGGCACATACAATGGGAATGTATACGAATTGATGTATGCTGTTCATATGGCAGTGTTGGTGGACAATGAACATGAATAGCAAATTTCGTTAAGTAAATTGTATGAGAGATGCGTAAAGAAAGATTTGAGAATGAATTTTGCAATATCTAAAGTTGTGGTGATAGAAAAGGGAAAGAAAAATAAATGCGGTAGGTATATGGAAGAACAGTGAAAGGTTTTGGAGCAAGTTGTGGAATTCTGTGATTTAAGTAGTATTTTATCAGATGATAGAAGAGTTAAGAGGGATATCACACGGCATATAACGATAATATAAAAAGAAAACACAACATATAAACTAGAACCGGAGACTGCCAACATTCTGGCATGTAGAACGAATGAGTGAACAAAACAAATAAATATATGTTGCAAATGTGAATGGTAAAGAAATACCAAGGAAGAAAAGATTGGTTCGAATTAATGAAATTTTGTAAAGTAAAAAAGTCATAAAATATTTATACGCATAGAGAATGCGCCAGTGTTGTCTATCTACGTGTGGTTATTTCCAGCAGGTGTGATGGTGAACTGTGAGTTACTAGCCTACTCATGTGGTTTTTAACCCGAAGGTTCGATTTCGGAATGCAATATCATCTCCAGACCACGCTCTTCAATATGTCAACATCATCAATTAAGGTATGTTGAGAAGAACTATGCGAATTAATTCTTTTAGTAAAAATAATTAATTGAATCGTTCGACGAATTAATTAAGAAAGAACGTTCTATGAAATAATAACGAAACCAATATACCATACAGTGCAAATTTAAGAAGCAAACGTGGTAGAAGACCAAGAAAAGTATGGTTTGAAAAAGAAAAGTATGGTTATGGTTCAAGTGAATGATACTACGAAAAAAAGGAAAAGTAAGAAGTTAAAGAAACTGGAAGGAGTTGTATATATGATAATGTAGATTTAGAAAAGGTGAAAAATATACTCGTAGATTTAGAAAAGGTGAAAAATGTGTTTTGAGATAGGTAAGTCTGGCACTGAGTCCTCTGTACATATATCGATAGGGAAATAGCTGGTGATATGTATCTATGTACAGGCGGCCCTCGACTTTTGCACTTAATTGGTTCCTGAAAATGTGTGCGATTTTCAGGAATCAATTATGTGTTGAATGATAGAAATCAGAGGGATGTAAAAAAAAACATCAAATACTCTATTTTTATACATTTATTTACCAATAATAGTATTTATTTATCAATAATATATTAAAAATATTTATTTAACAATATACATAATTAAGTTAACAAGGAGTGTTTAAGTGCTTTCAGGTGTTTTCTTTATAAACTTGTCAAAAAAAAGGCTGGTATTCAACTAAGATATTATAAACGAGTTAGTTGGATACCAGCCTTTTTTTTATTTTCTTGATAAAGAGTTCTATAACATGCTGTGTTTTTCTCAATCGCCCTACGTACTTGAGATATGCGTTCTCCATTGGGACCACATATTTTCATGATAGTCAAAAATGTGTCAGGATGCATGAAGGCTTCATTCATATTTTTGATTGTCAAAGTCTTGACGATTTTATCAGCTTCTTCCTCACTTCCATTGTGTATTTTATTTAGCTCTTGTTGCTCAATTAAGTATTCATTTGACAGAGGTACTGAGTGAGATTCAATCAACTCGTTAACATCTTCGTTGTTGACGTCCAATTTAGTACATTCATTAGGCTAACTATTTCATCTGTGATAGTTTCCAGAGTTTCTTCAGAATTTATAAAATCACTCGTCATTTGTGGGAATAATTGTTTCCAAGAACCTTTCATTGTTGACTCTTTTATTTCAGTCCACGACTCTCCAATATTGTTTATTGATTTCCATATATTATAGTTCTTCTAAAAAAGTGGGAGCGACTGCATGGAAGCGAACAATTTTTGCATTATCGACAAAAATGTTTAAAAAATTTAATTTTAAACAATGTGCGAATTGTGCGAAAGTACAATGTGCGAATGTCGAGGGCCGCCTGTATGTATAATATATTTGTGATTAAGGAATGAGATCACTTCATTACAGGCCTTGACTAGTGAGGTGATTCTCTAAATACACAAAATTGAAGGTTTTTAGGTTTGTTGTGTATTTTATTTTTAGCGTATTATGTACATGGTTATACAAAGTCAATTTAAGGGGAAAATGACTTTACATCAATTTCTTCCAATTAACCAGCTCATCTGGAATACATTTAACTGTTTTAATTCATGATAACTTTTATCTTGTAATTTGTTTTATCAAACACTGTTTATTCCACTTTTTGTCAATTTGGCAAATCATCAAAAACTGTTTGCATAAAGTGGAATAAACAGTGTTTTATAAACCAAATAACAATGTCTTTAAACCTCCACAATGTTAATGCCTTACCTATAAATAGTACATAACTTTTGTTCCTAACATACTTCAACATTAAATTTTCGTGATGGTATGTACACATATGTACACACTGTAATAACTTCGAAAACATTTTAAACTAGTATAAAATAATGGCAACATTTCACTATTCTCAAACATAAATTCTTGACGAAAAAAACATTAGGGAAAATGTATGTAAAATATTCTTTTAGGTACTTGGAACTGTAAAAAAAATATTGTTCAAAAGTAAAACGGTCCTGTGTTTGAAATAAAAATAAAACAGAAGGTTTTTTTCAAAAAGATACAATAATTCCTGGGATTTTTCCTTCATAAATTAAAAACTTTACCATTTTACAAAGGGGTTTATTACAAAAAAAAAGACCCATAAGCTATATAAATTTCATATTAATTAGAAAAAATAATTCCCGCTTCAAGTTAATCCCGAAATTTCTTTTTCATTTTCCGACTCCATTTGCTGTATCTGCGCGTAACTTTTTTAATAACGTTTTGATTCCAGTTTCAGTTTCAAAGAAATGTAAAATTAAATTTAACGGCTGAAAAGATCTTTGAAACTTTCAAAATCACCATTTATTTGTTTTTTATTGTTTATTATACTGTATACGTGGTTGTAAATTATTCATCTGGCGGTATATACAGTAACTTCTAAATTTTATCAAATTGTATACTTAATTCTTGTATGGTTAGTTGGAAGGTTTAATGTAAAATCTACAAAAGTGCGAATTTCTTGCTATACGTGATTACGTATAACAAGAAACTCGCCCTTTAGTAGATTTCACATTAAACTTTCCAACCAATCAGACAAGAATTACGTATAGTAATTCAATTTTTATAAGAGTAAAATTGTTGTGTGAACATTATAGTGTTATTTTCAAAATAGAAAATAAACACTAGGATAAACTCCGAAAATGAAAAATAAGTAGTCTAATTTATTAGCACGTTTTATTGTATTGTATTATAAAACCATTTCATTGTATACATTACAGCCTGGCGGGTTTATTGTATTACGGTTAAATATTTCAACCATCCAGATGTTGAAGTTTAAACTAGACTCTAATATTTTTTTTTAATATCGGGTATAAATAAATATAGGTTTATTGACAGTAAAATAGTATGTACAAAATATATTTAAATAACACTTCTAAAACACATAAATTGCAGATAATACATTTGTACCTGCCTGTATACCTACCTAAATGAATTGTCAAAATAACGAGTGAATTGTTAAAACACAAATAAATTAAATTAATTATTGTTGATCATACAGGGTCATTGACCGATCAAGTATGCATAGATAGCTACACGTCAAGAACGGCGACAATGTTTACTATTTTTATAGTACCCGCGATTTGTCCAGTCATCTCCAAATATAAATAATTAACCTACCGCCAATTTACGTGCCAGAGCGAGACGGAGCATGTAACGCGAACTGGTTCACCCATTTGTATAAAAGACCGGCGCTCCGATAAATAAATATATATTCGTATTGTCATTCAGTCAACTGTCAAGACTTTGTTATTTATTTACCTGCTGTCCACTTATCGATTTATATCCGCATTTCTGAGTCCATATTTATTGACAACAAATCAAGATCATCATGACTTATAGAAATAAGCAATCCGCTATATTGATGATTCTGTACGAGAAGTAACGCAGAATCAACTAAAACGAAGATAACGATGTCGATATCAAGATCATCAGCACGTCCTAATAGGACACATGCTACACAGATAGCGACCATCGTTACACATTAAATACAGAAGCTATCAAAAGGTCTGGGCTCATCTAATAACATCCCCTCGGCCAAGATACACCCCACCAATATAGGGCGAACCCAGCCACGGGGACACCAGAATTTTTTCAGCCCACACCCTGTAACACGTAGAACAAGAATATTAAAAAAACACAGAAAATAAATAGGTGACAAAAAAAAATCAAGAGAGAAGACATTAAAAGGTCTGGGCTCATCCCACAAACATTCCCCCGGCCGAAATACACCCCACCAATGTAGGGCGAGCCTGACGTTCAGCATCGGTATCAACGACAGTGAAAATTTGACATATACTTGTTAGGTACAGGACTGGACAAAGTTACTGAGAAACGAAAGATGTCAAACATATGTATATTACTTTACTCCGTGAAAGAAAATGTTTGGAAATTTACAATTCATTTAATATACTCGTAGATATGAATTCCGCCACACTCTTGCAAGTCCAAGAAAATTTAACATTTATTTTATACCTAGAAAAAATATAAATGCCTGGACACAAAATTTTCACCAGGAAACAATGCTCTTCTGAAAGTGTTGATGAATTTCTAACGGATTTAAAAAACAAAACACCATGTACAGTTTCCCTTCTGAAAGCATTGATGAATTCGTAACAGATTTAGAAAACATAACAACAAGTACAGTTTCCCCTTTAAAATTGTTGATAAATTCGTAACAAATTTAGAAAACATAACAACATGTACAGTTTCCCTTCTGAAAGTATTGATGAATTCGTAACAAATTTAGAAAACATAACAACATGTACAGTTTCCCTTTTGAAAGTATTGATGAATTCATAACAGATTTAGAAAACATAACAACAAGTACAGTTTCCCCTTTAAAAGTGTTGATAAATTCGTAACAAATTTAGAAAACATAACAACATGTACAGTTTCCCTTCTGAAAGTATTGATGAATTCATAACAGATTTAGAAAACAAAATACCATGTACAGTTTATGTTCTAAAAATATTGATGAAATCGTAACATATTTAGAAAACATAACAACATGTACAGTTTCCCTTCTGAAAGTATTGTAGGATACCTACCTAGTAAATAAATAATTGTCCAAATAATAAGTGAATTGTTAAAACACAAATAAATTAAATTAATTATTGTTAATAATAAACATACAGGGTCATTGACCGATGAAGTATTCATAGATAGCTACACGTCAAGAACGGCGACAATGTTTACTATTTTTGTAGTACCCGCGATTTGTCTAGCCATCTCTAAATACAAATAAATAAGCTACCGCCAATTCACGTGCCAGAGTGAGACGGAGCATGTAGCGCGAACTGGTTCACTCATTTGTATAAAATACCTGCGCTCCGAGAAATAAACATATTCGTATTGTCATTCAGTCAACTGTCAAGACTTTGTTATTTATTTACCTGCTGTCCACTTATCGATTTATATCCGCATTCCTGAGTCTATATTTATTGAATATAAATCAAGATCATCATGACTTATAGAAATAAGCAATCCGCTATATTGATGACACTGTACGAGAAGTAACGCAGAATCAACTAAAACGAAGATAACGATGTCGATATCAAAATCATCAGCACGCCCTAATAGGACACACGCTACATTGATAACGACCATCGTTACAGTATTAATGAATTTATAACATATTTAGAAAACAAAATACCATGTTCAGTTTCCCTTCTGAAAGTATTGATGAATTCGTAACAGATTTAGAAAACATAACAACATGTGCAGTTTCCCTTCTGAAAGTATTGATGAATTCATAACAGATTTAGAAAACAAAATACCATGTACAGTTTCCCTTCTGAAAGTATTGATGAATTCGTAACAGATTTAGAAAACATAACAACAGGTACAGTTTTCCTTCTTAAAGTATTGATGAATTCATAACAGATTTAGAAAACAAAATACCATGTACAGTTTCCCTTCAGAAAGTATTGATGAATTCATAACAGATTAAGAAAATATAACAACATGTACAGTTTCCCTTCTGAAAGTATGGATGAATCAATAAAATATTTAGAAAACATAACACCATGTACAGTTTTAAAGTTTTTTTTATAATCAAAGGCATAAAATCCGGTAAGGTCACTGGTACCGACAGTTTGTCTGTTGATGTCCTAAAACAAACAGGTAGAGAAGTGGATAACATCTTATCAACACTTTTTAACGAGTGCCTTCACGAAAAAGACATTCCCGAAGGTTGGAAATCTGCAACTGTAATATTTCTCCATAAGAAAGGCGATCAAGAGGATCTTAAGAACTACCGTCCTATCAGCTTGTTACCTACGCTGTACAAAATATTTACTAAGACCTTAACAAATCGACTCTCGACAACTTTTGACACGTACGATCTACGAGAACAAGCTGGATTCAAGAATGATTTCAGTACCACGAATTATATTGAAGTGCTGCGTGAAATAATAGAATGATGGGAAGAATACGAACTTTCTCTATACCTTGACTTTGTAGACTGCAAAAAGACCAGTGACTCAGTCAAAAAAATTGCCATACTAGAAGCTCGAAAAACACAAGGCATTGAGAGGACATTCATTAAGTTGTTCAATAACATCTATAAGGATGCAACAGCAAAAATACATCTCCACAAATCCTCAGAAACCTTCCAAATTGGTAAGGTAATTCGTCAAGGAGATATTATTTCCCAAAATTATTCACTGCTTCTCTTGAATATGCCTTTAGTAAACTGGAATAAAGGACAATAAAGGTTTGGTTATTGATGGAAAATATCTAAGCTATTTGATATTTGCAGACGATATCGTTATATTCTCACAAAACCCAAATTATATTCAGCACCAACTGCAGGAATTGACAGGGGTCAGTAAATAAGTTAGTTTAAAAATGAATATATCAAAATTCAAATATATGATAGTCAGCTTTGCTACCCCAAAACCAATAATTGTAGATAAAAAGCAGAAACACTGTTATGTTTTACTCGTAAAACAGTTCTTGATAACAAACATCGAAAAGTTTGTTGAATTTTCCTCGGAAACCTTTTGTACTTGACACACATTTTATTCCTGTCACGTAAAGAAGGCATGGAAATACTCGATAATGTGAGAGGAGTGGAAAGGAATGTGAAACACATACAGCAGTCTCAGTGTGGGTCATTAAAGTCATGATGCTCCTGGATGTGGCCTCATCTTCTCCGACGATGACGATGTTAGTTTGGTTATGATTTACCACTTTTTCAGGTCGAAGTAAAGCGTATGAAAGAAAACATGTTGCCGACCTGTTTTCAAATTGTCACCCTTTGATCTATTGATATTGGTGAATACAGTGAACTATACCACTTTTGAATATTATTATTTGTATTTTTTCAGAGGTGATCAACCTAAACAAAATATTTAAAATAAAACTTGTACTGGAATGAGAAACATACATACCATACATAACATTGTCTCCCTGAAGCCGAGAGGGGAAAACGCCAGACTTCCCTATCGTGACCAGTATATTTCTCCTCTTCCACATGCATACACCCTCTTATACAATTCCTACGATTTCTGTAACTTTTTACATTTCCTTTATAATACGAGTATATGTTTGACCTTTATGACATAAATATTTGACCTTTATACCATATATTTGACTTTTATATCATATATTTGACCTTTATACCATATGTTTGCCCTTCATACCATATGTTTGACCTTTAAAACACATGTTTAACCTAAATGACATAGGTTTGATCTTTATAACATATATTTGACCTTTATACCATATGTTTGCCCTTCATACCATATGTTTGACCTTTAAAACATATTTTTAACCTTTATGACATAGGTTTGACCTTTATAACATATATTTGACCTTTATACCATATGTTTGACCTTTTAAACATATGTTTAACATTTATGACGTAGGTTTGACCTTAATAACATATATTTGACCTTTATACCATATGTTTGCCCTTTGAAACATATGTTTAACCTTTATGGCATAGGTTTGACCTTTATAACATATATTTGACCTTTATACCATATTTTTGACCTTTAAAACGTATTCTTAACATTTATGACATAGGTTTGACCTTTATAACATATATTTGACTTTTATACCATATGTTTGCCCTTCATACCATATGTTTGACCTTTAAAACATATGTTTAACCTTTGTGACATAGATTTGACCTTTATAACATATATTTGACATTTATACCATGTATTTGACTTTTAAAGCATGTGTTTGACCTTTATACCATATGTTTGCCCTTTAAAACATATGTTTGACCTTTATACCATATTTTTGCCCTTTATAACATACGTTTGACCTTTATACCATATGTTTGACCTTTATAATATATGTTTGTCGAGATAGAATAAAAAACATAGAAATAATAAGAACGTGCAAAACCGCAGACATCTTGAGATGGAAAAGGCAGAAAATACGTTTTGGCGGGTTCATGTTCAACGAATGGATGAGCCCAGAGTCACCGAATAGTCTATCATTCATGTATTATCCCATAGGAAGCCATCTATAAGGCAGACCCCCAAGAGATGAAGGGCTAGCTGGTAATCCATATTCTAGGAATAAATTCATCCCCTGTCCGTTTGATATGCAGTGACTAATACATTATTATTAAAGATAAACTTGGGTCTGGAGGCATCTTTTCTTACGACTATGGGGAGAAATTCTCAATGATACGGTCAGACCAACAACGCCACATCGAGTTCTTATTCAAGATCATACTATGATTGGCCCTTTCTTGCTTAAATTTGACGTCCTTAAACCAAATTCCATTATACACTTTGCCTTGACGAAACACTTGGCCCTATCGATTTATGTTCTGTTGAATTTTTCTACAATTCGAAATCCACGTTACATGTCTCTTTTACAAACACCCTTATAACATAATGTAAGTGCCTTCGACCGTGAAATCTTTTGGCGTAGGAATATGACTGTAGAATATATACTTTAATAACCAACCCTAATCCATTCAATGTAGGTGCAGGGCCGACCTGAGGCAGGTGCAAAGAGTGTAGCCGCGACTAGCACGGAGCTTAGCGAGGCTCCGCTCGTAGCATAAAAAAATAAGGAGTTTAGTTTATTTATTCAATCCCAGCCTATTTAAAAGGCTTCTTATGATAATTATTATTCTTTGTATATTTTGAAAAATTAAGTGCTTTTTTTATTCCATTAAATTGTGATTTGTGATACACTTGCAAAGTGACGGAACTCGTTCATTATAAAAAAAACTATGATCAATCCATATACAACCATCCATGGCACATGACAATATTCTTGTGAAATAAGTATGTGCATTTTATAAGGGTATTTTATAATATTTGTCCTGTTTTCTTATAAATTTCAGTAATCTTTGTCCTGTTTTCAATATAATATAGACCAAGGTATGAATAAATAGGATGGCCCCACGACCAAACGACATCCAGCCACACAATTTTCCAGACCAGTCCTTTATAGATGTCAATTCCAGCGTATTTCATTTTATTTAAGGAGCGCTACAGTTAATCACATACTGGTACTATTAAAAACTTCCTCATTGGCAAATTTGTCTTGCCGTTGCCACTGTCGTCGTTGTTGGGCCTCGTAGTTGAGGATACTTTCACCATTCTAACGTCAATTATTTTAGAAAGCGAAACTATACCGTGGAGTTATGTTACTAACTTCCTTTCTCCTCTCTAAGTGAGTGGGCCGTTGCACACTAGCAAACTCACCGGCCACACTGATGTACTGAATCCACCGGCACACCGAAGTCAGACGATCGGAGTACATCGGCATGTTTTCACCTATTTAAAAAAAAAATTGATATGACAGAAATTGTAGGTATCCTTACATTCCCAAACACTTAGTAGAAATATATTGTACCTGTGTCATTCGAAGGAGTAGCATAGCACAGGGTTTGAACCGGCGTCCTTTCGCACAGAAGTCCAGTGCATTACCGCGCGGTCATGCGCCTCAAGTTACACAGGAAGTCTAGCCAGGTTATACAGGAAGGTGTTTAACCTCATCTTTTGGTATCCTGGTTTGTTGCCTAGTTTCAGCGCTTTATACATAAAAGAGTGCTAATGACATACGCTTGGTATATCTGAACTTTGGTTTGCTGACGACGATTTGGTTTGCTGATGACGATTTGGTTTGCTGACGATGATTTCATTCCTTTAGTTTTTTAAATGTTGTAAAGTTGCCAATGCGTAAGTTTATTTCCTGATTCAATGATAAACCACTTCACAGTCGATCCAAGGTTACATAATTTAGAATATATATTCAAATATCTGTCATCGACGGTAATATATGACAATATATTATAAATATCTGTCATCGACGGTAATATATGTCAATATAAATATCTGTCATCGACGGTAATATATGACAATATAAATATGTGTCATCGACGGTAATATATGACAATATAAATATCTGTCATCGACGGTAATATATGACAATACAAATATCTTTCATTGACGGTAATACTCGTACATGTCAATATAAATATATGTCATCGACGGTAATATATGACAATATATATTAAATGCACTCAGTTCGTATTTTTTTAATAAAATTAATAAATCACGTTTTTTTTTGTATTCACCACTGTTTTATTTGAGTTCACTACCGGTTTCAAAAAGCTTTGTTTTCCTCATCAGGTGAAGATGAACTAAATTATGTCTAAAATATATTTTTTCTAATTGTACACGAGAAGGGAAGGGGAGTAGTGGCTAATAAGGACAAGGGAGTTGGTAAGCGTCAAATAGATGACTTTTAAATGGGAAAGATATTTAGCAGAGGACTATTATTGAAATAAACTTGGTTGTTTATAATGTTGAAACTTAAAATATAGTCTCATTTTTAAGCAAAACAATGAATATGCTATAAAAAGAACTTTGCCTAACGAAAGACTGCAGTCGAAAAAAAATCCGATCGTCTTTGAAGTTTGTTCTTCATGCAATCGAATATTTGAGTTTGCAATGCAACATGTAAACGATAATTATCATACTCGATCCTTAGGGAAAACCTATCGTTTAAAAAATATATTTCTTTTACGTGACATTGTACGTTTGATTGAACACCCCTGATACATTTCACGATTGAATTTGTAGAAGCGCTCCTACCGCCCCAGTATCAGATGTCTCGCATAAATAATGAACGGATCGCTCTCAATTTAATATGGAAATGGCTTTTATGGAATGGAAATAGAACGGGAAAGGAAAAAAGCATACAGCAAGAGAATTATACGTCACAATCCATCACGAAACGAGGAACCAAAGTACGTCTACTGTGCTTGGTGGGCTTGTATCGTGTGTGGGGAATACCCGTACAATGAACAAGCGGGGGACAATGATGATTGTGTTTTGCTTTTGTTCTGTTCAAATAAACAATTGGTGCTCTTTTGTTATGTGTTCAGATAAACAGAGAATGTTTTTGTTTGTTTTGTTTTTAAGCAAATGATTATTGTTATCGAAATGAAAATATTTCAAAAAAGGAATGACGAACTGGTTCAGTGTTAACAAGGTAAGTGATGTGTGGCAAATTATTCATATGAGTGTATTCGATAGTATTAAGATAAGAACAAAAAAAATAGATGCGTGGTTATGTGGCAACGTGTTGAACTTTGTGAAATATCGCCGGTTCGAACCTCGCACTGTCGTACTTTCCTTATATGACGCGGGTTGTTTAACCCTTCCTGTCCAGTGATGTATAACTAGTACACATTGCTTCTAAAAACTTTAATATCTCTATAAATATAATAAATACTGGGTTCAGATTTAAGGTATTTCTCTGTAATACATTTACGCATTGAATGAAAAAAATAATATTAATAATAATTAGCACTTATCGGACACATCACAGATGTTATTTTGTGAAAATCGGGAATAAATTCACCAATACAATCAAACGTGTGCCAGTGTGTGACGTAGTATATTCATTCTAAAAACCGCTATGAGTGAGGAAGCGACGCTATTCACGTTTCACTCTCACTCTACTTCGGTATATGGGAACACAAATAATAGAATCTCAATTCGGTCGCTTCTCTCTTTTTAGTAGCCAACTGGCTTTCAAGCCAAGTCGCTCCGTCCGTTTCGTGAACGTCGTCCGATGTTTTTTTTTCATGTTTTCAGCATTTCAATTATTATGAAATTTGACTTCAAATTTAATTATTTTAAGCGATTGGCTATGAATATTCTTATTTTTCCGATTTTAAATCGCTCATTTTTACCGATGTACATATATTGATGTGTATTGAATACACATCACCGGAACGGTCGGCTTTTTTTTAGCACAGGAAGGGAAAGGTTAAGAATGTTTTGAATAACGGTTATACCATTAAGATCTAAAAGCGTGTAAGGACTAATACCACGCTGGCCACGCCGGCCGTTTGATCAAGTGATTTTACAGTTAAAATTTAATACCTTAATCCTTAGTGGTATGTCAAATTAAGCCGATAGAAGACGTATTATATTCTGAAATGTTAAAATTTTAAAACCGCGCAGCTATACGCTTTTCCATAAGTTGAAGAAAAAAATATAAGAAAAAGGAAGGGGAGGAAAACCCCTATTCTTTGATGCCACTCGATCGGAGTAGTCAATCGGTTTTAATATGAACCGATGTAACGCTGAGTGGAGATACGAGTAGATCCCTTCGGAAATTATTGACTCGTTCAACATCGTAGTACCATATGATAGTTAAAATTTAATACCTCTATCCTCAGTAGAATTTCAACTAGAGCCGCAAGAAGACGCGTTGTTTCGTTATATTCTGAAATGTAACAAACTTAACAATTTCCCTTCAAGCAGTGAAGCAGGAATTATTCATTATTTTGATTGAAATTATTTACCTATATTAAGGGTAACGGTGTCTTTATTTGAAGTAATGTTATTTACATATCTTTGTATGACGTTATTAACGTTTCTTTGGAATGACGTTATTAATGTCTCTTTGTATGACGTTATTTACGTCTCTTGGTATGACGTTAGTAACGCTTCTTTGGATTGACATTATGAACGTTTCTTAAAATTACGTTATCTTTATTTGAAGTGACGTAATTAACGTTTCTTGTTATGACGTTATTAACGTTTATTTGTAATAATGTTGTTTCGTCGTGGTTGTACCTCATAGTTTAAGGATCCCCTTGCCATTCCAACGTCAATTCAATTAGAAAACGAAACTGAATCGTTTTCACAAGTGACCCGTTGCACACCAGCAAACCCACCAACCACACTTCTGTACTGGATCCAATGGCATATCGAACTGAGTCAATCGGAGAACTTATTTTTTTGAAAGAATATATATGACCAAAGTCTTAGGTATCCTTACACCTCCGAATAAAAGGCGAAAAAAATCCCATAACATTATATATTGTTTATAGTTAACGTTGTGGATGTTTAAAAACATTGTTATTTGTTTTATCAAACGCTGTTTATTCCACTTTTTGTAACCGTATAACCCTACCGGTTTCAAGGCTTTCACCTCATCTTCAGAAGAGCACAAGTCTTGTTTGTGCTCCCCTGAAGATGAAATGAAAGCCTTGATACCGGTAGGGTTATACCGTTACAAAAAGTGGAATAAACAGTGTTTGATAAAAACAAATTACAATCCCATAACATTAGATGGAAATTACATGACGCGCGTCACGAACCAGCGACCTTCCGTGGGGAGTTCCAGTACTTTACCATGCGGTTATATATTTCACCTGACGTCGGTGACCTGTAACATATTTATGACATTATTTATCTTTTCATGGAATGGTTCTGTTTACAAAGGACGATGTTTTCCTTTGATTGGACTGACATTGTTAAAAAAAAAATTTTTTACCATGTTTGAAAACTTTTGGGAATTAAATTTGTAAAAGTTTCCATAAAAGGTAAAATTATTTAATATAAATCAACCTAAAATCGGTTTTTTGGTGTTTAAGATGTGAGTTAAACAAAACAACTCCGTATGAACATTTCGCATTTTACATAGACTACAGAGTAATGTGTGGGCTACAGAGTAACGGCATCCGACTGGATGACTGCTAGCGAGTTTATTTATGAACCGCGGCGGTGCCACGGAATGGACCAACTTTTTGATATATCCCCCCGTCTCGGCTTTGCGTTTCTAGTGGAATTGTTTTGCTTGGCTTTCCTTTGTGAGCGCTTCTCTTGATTATCTTATACCTTTTTGAATTATGTGTCTTATCTTGTCTCCATGACTTATTTAAAATTGTTTGTTTTATCCGAAGTATGTCTTACAAACTAAATGTTTTAGGATTAGCGTGAACGAGCGTTTTCACTTTATATTCTCAGATTGCTCACGCAATGAAAACAAAATGCCTAATTTCGAATTATTTAAAACTACACCTAGTTATCAATCTTTGATCTTTAAATAAAAAGTTCAAGGACCAAGAGGTTACGTCATAATGTAAAACTATGGTACGGGTAATCTACAGCGACAATGTTGATTTAAGATGCGTTACTTTTGAATTGGCAGGTGTATGGGCGCACGGTAATGCACTGAATTTACATGCGGAAGGTCGTTGGTTCAAACCCCATGCTGTATGCACTACTCCCCTCGAATGACACAGATATTTGTTACGCCTAGTATTCCAAGGTTTAAGGATACCTATAACTTCGTTCATATATATTTAAAAAAAAATATTACCAAAACGCATGATAACAAACCACAAGTTTAGTATCCATTTCATTGATTCTTAAACCAAATTCTCGATCAACGGAGCCGAAGGTAATGTTGTTTTTCAGCAACACTCTTTAATATGGTCGTATAACTAGTTCGGATTTTTAAAATATACGCATGTTTTTGATGTCGAACTCACATTTGTTAAACGTGTCTCGTGTTGGATATCGGACTAATACAAACTACTCGGTTTTATAATGAGAATATCTAGAGAATTTAACACTACCGATATCCTTCGAAACTTATATAATTAACTAATAAAAACCAAATTAAAATATGCATCTTTTGTGCCTTTAAGATCACAAAGTAGCATTTTTGACGCTTTTGTGCCTTTCAGATCACAAAGTAGCATTTTTGACGCTTTTGTGCCTTTAAGATAACAAAGTAGCATTTTTGACGCTTTTGTGCCTTTAAGATCACAAAGTAGCATTTTTGACGCTTTTGTGCCTTTAAGATCACAAAGTAGCATTTTTGACGCTTTTGTGCCTTTAAGATAACAAAGTAGCATTTTTGACGCTTTTGTGCCTTTAAGATCACAAAGTAGCATTTTTGACGCTTTTGTGCCTTTAAGATCACAAAGTAGCATTTTTGACGCTTTTGTGCCTTTAAGACAACAAAGTAGCATTTTTGACGCTTTTGTGCCTTTAAGATCACAAAGTAGCATTTTTGATGCTTTTGTGCCTTTCAGATCACAAAGTAGCATTTTTGTCACTTTTGTGCCTTTAAAATCACAAAGTATAATAAATAAATACATGTGTCAATTTGTAGTCTAAAAAGTAGCATGTTTCATACTTTTATGCCTTAAAAGCTGAATATTGTTTTTTTTATAAGTGAGCCTTAGGACCACAAAGTGGCCTTTTTGACACATTTATGCCTTAACAACCACAAAATTGCATTTTTTACATCTTCCTTGTTAGCTCAAATATAAAAACAATATAGAGCAAATATAAAAAAAATTCTTAGATATCTATGGTACAGATCAAAGAGGGATTACCCAAAAGATGTTCACCATGTTGAACTTCTCACGGTGTGTAACTATAGAAGCATCAAAACAAGAAGGCAAAAATCTATTGGGATATTCTTATTAAAGATTTTTAAAGGTTGCTTTAACTATCCCGTGATTCTAGAAGCACTTAGTTTATACGAGTATATACCTAACAAATATAGCCGTGCAAGAAATAACTCACTGTCCAGCACATAAATAGTTAATAATACTTGTGTATATTTTACACGTGCGAGTATTGCTATGAGACGAACTCTTTTATCAGACTTGGGCCCTTGATTTATTTTTATCGGGTATCATTGGGAACCGAACCAGAAACCCTTGCGTAGAAGTCAACTGCCTTACCAACTAGGTCATCTTGTAAACCTAATGTATCATTCGCGTAAAAATTACCATTACTGAGAGTTTCCAATTTATCTTCTCAATTTAATCGCGCAATAAAAAACAAAATAGATATTAAAAAATGTTCGAGTCAAATGACGTAGAATTGTTTCTCGTTATCATGGACCCAATGGAGAAAAAAATGCAAACAAGCTGCAAGTACTAAAGTTCCTTGCTTATATGCAATAGTATGGTATATCTCAAAAACAATATCTACGATATATCTACATGAGTGAGTTTGGTGTCTATCCATGGCTTTATCCTACTCAGTTTCTGCTGGGCATGCTCGGGTATAACTCCTTGAGCGTAAAAAGAGATCTGCGTCTCCTTGTATTGTCAAACTCGTTCGAGGAGTTGTGAGCTGTCCAGCATTACTACAAAGATGAGCGTTAAATTTTCCTAATAATTGTACAAGACTTCGCCGGCAAGAACTGTTCTCAATAACATACGCAAGAACGGGTCTTCCAGCCACTATGCCTGTTGGAAGGGCCTTAACTCTTCTGAACGGGACTGCTTCGGATATTGACATATTTCATATCACATTACCAAAAGCAAAAATAAATTTTCTTCTAGGATCGAGCGCGTTAGAAAGCACTCATCAACGTACGACTATTTAAGTGACTTTGAATATATGTGTATGTTTGTGTGTATATATGTTATTTATGCATATATGTACATTATTTTTTATTTTACCATATATATAGTATTATTATTTTTTTTCATATCATTTTTCTTTATTTTTAATGTAAACATTTCTTGTATTTTTTCCAAGTAATTGGGATAAGCCTGTTTTGATAAAAATAAATACATAAAAAATCACAAATTAGTTTGATAGTCATCTCCCGTGACACTAACTAGAAGTTTCCTAATCCTCTACTTAGTACTTTATCTTCTATTATACTAATTACAGCTAACCTTTACTGTCCATGCAGTGAGACTCTGGAATCAGTTACAAACCAATATAAGACTCGCTTCGTCCTTGGCATGATTTAAGAAGCGACTGAAAAAACTCTTAATTTCTAGTCAGTAAAATAACGTGTTTCATTCCTGAATTTTCTTTTCCTTTCCTCTCCGCCATCCTTTCCTTTCTTTTTGATTGATGATATCTCACTTTATATGAAAAATAATGTTCGGGTGATTATACGTCTTTGTGGGGTTCGTGGGTGTATGCTCACGCATGTGATTATGGATTTCGTGGGGATGGATTGTCATTTGAATGATTTATGCGACCACGTAACTTGCTTAATTTACTTTTGTCTGGTTGGTTGGGAGAGAATGCCGCCTGGCAATAAGCCCGCCAGATTGTATTTGCAATAAAAGTGTTAAATAAATAAATATTTAATATGGGTGCACAACTAACTACTCCATCATAAATAAAACGAAATATTTGAATGTTTTCTGTTTGCAACAGTTCTAATATATTTATTCTTACTAAGTTTGACGTTTCCTTTAATCCTCGCTCACTTGAGGCACAAAGACGTCTACTCCAGTCTTCCTGATCCCTTGCGGCTACAGAGCTAAGTATAACTCATAACGCAGACCGGCACCAAGTATTTCCTTTTAATCCCTTTCTTTTCCATATCGTCCTCTCAAAATATTTATTCATTCTTTTCCCTCTCTGTTAAGCTACCCTTAGTTAAGTTTTATTTCTATTAGAATTGCAGTTGTATATTTATACTTATTTTTGATGTCCCTGTGGCCTAGTTAGTAAGACGCTTGTCTCTTGACTCTAAGTTTTGGGTTCAATTCCTACTGGAACCTAATTTTAAAAAAAGGTTTTTAGTCCGGTTTTCACTTAACATCTCATAAACATCTTTCTTGTTAGTTGGAGGAAATTCCTTATGGTAATAGTCCCACATGCAAGGATCTTCCACCTCTAGAGTTCTAAAGGATAGTGAATACCCAATAGCAAGGATCTTCCACTCTCTAGAGTTCTAAAGGATAGTGAACACCCAATAGCAAGGATCTTCCACTTTCTAGAGTTCTAAAGGATAGCGAACACCCAATAGCAAGGGTCTTGCACTATCTAGAGTTCTAAAGGATAGTGAACACCCAATAGCAAGAATCTTCCACTCTCTAGAGTTCTAAAGGATAGAATTTCCTACAAAAAAAAAACTAGGAGAGACCCAGAGATTTGTATTCATGCTCTCTCATCTAGCAACAGCGTTGAAATATTTCCCGAACTCCCATATTATGGAGCACGGATGCTCAACAACTCGAAAGCGATCTATCAATCGATCACGGCATGACTTGAACTATGTTACGTTACGTCTTTAGTTTATCTACCATTGTATATGCTGAAAAATATTATTACGCCTTCCTTGCACACTTGAACTACAGGGTTTCGCAAAATAGTGTATCCACAATTTTAATGATTATGTAGTCTGTATTTATAATATTAGAATACAGTTCTCTATCAAAGTTCACAATAAACTAGATAAATGTATTTTTTTTATATTTAGCGCATGTTTTTATACTGATGACCGTTCTGGTCTAAACATTGCTGGCAACGCGAAGCAACGGAATCACAAACATCGATAATCACTTCATTTGATGTTTGGGTATATTCTCTTTATGGCATCAATGGTTTCAGGTGTTTTATCATTTACTTTATTCTTGAAAAATCCTCAAAAGAAAAAGTCTACTACTGCGTTTTCCTACTTCCAGTAGCACTTCAAAATGCACTTTCGTTGTTTAAAACGTAGTCTGGTTTCAGGAATTATTTCTCAACGGTTAAAATTACAAACTATTAAAAGGTGGATACATTTTTGTGCAACACCCGCGTGGATACATTTTTTTTGTGACAACCCGTATATATTTATTTTTAGTCTTAATTTAATCATTCGTTCTTAATGTCCTAACCATCTTATAGTGATCTTCTTAATGATACTCAACAACCAGCCTTACGTTCACATTCATCCCTAACTACAATACTTTAGAGCTCAGTATTCTACCACCTGAAGAGTACGGGGTGTTCCACAAATCAAGTTCTCTCCGGTGCAAGACACCAGGTTCCTCGGGAACTACATCAAGTGTCGCATGGACTACTCTTCCCCACATATACAGAGATTCCATCCATCATGTAATGTTCCCGATTTTCCGATGTCATCCTTGGGTCTAACATTTTTTTTCCTATTTTTTTCTCTTTTGTAATAAATGAAGCAATAACTGTTTACATACAAACACTACGATGCGTCCTTTGTGGGTAGGTAGAGAGAACAGATTTCCAGCTCATTCTATCTAATCACACAACTTCCGTCTCCTTCACATTCACGTATTATATTTCGTCATACTTAATTCTTATTATTATTATTATGAATTATTATAAATGTATGCTGTTATATGAATATTACACACATACACTACTACTAAAGCTAATTGAGTAAATAACACATATTGAAAGATCTACAAAGGTTTATTAATAGATCGTCATTCCTTGGTAAGTTTTCTGCTGTTTTCTTACCAAATATGTTCAGAAAAACATAACAAAAATAACGATACTTCACCTCATCTGTAACCGCAGCTACTAGTAATATTTCTATCCTTACAATTAACGTGTATTTATTTCTTTGGTTATATTATTAATCTGTCTATTATAGTGCATTCGAATTCCAACTTAGAGCGCCCTTGAGGAGACTCTGTACTCTAAACGGCGCTATATAAATTGATATTTTATTATTATTAATATTATCCATGCATTTGTTTCTGATATTCCAGTTTCACTTTTTTAGGGTTCAAATATTGTTATAATATACAATTTCGGTTTAATTGATTTATTTTCACACTTTACTTTTTTGTTTTACACTGTTCATAAAAATCCCCATCATGCCGTGTTTCTTGTGGGGTAGGCAGAGAGAACAAATCTTAAAACTTTCCTATCCTAGCACACAACTTTCCACTCCTCCTAAATTCATATACTCGTATATGGTCATGCACAATCTTCTTTAATTCACACTTCTCACTTAAACCTGTTTCAAAATCTGATAATAAAATTCCCAAAATTTCTTTATTTTGTTTCAGAAAATTCTTCATCCCTGCTCTCAATGGCAATATGGTGGATGATTTTAAATCGGTGAGTTAGACTAATTGATTCATTTTCATGTTATAATAAAAATAACTTATGGGTTTTTTTATATATTGAAATAATGCCTTAGTGTTTTTAAACTTTTTATATTCATCTCAATTAAGTTAAGTATGTTTAATAGCTAGAATAAATGGGGTGAAAATGCGTACTTGAATAATACATAGGAGGACAATTAATCGCAGAATACAGAACGAAGTGATAAGGGTTGAAAATGAACATTTTATTAATTAAACTCAACTATGAAATCAAGAATACCAAATATTATTTTATATATTATTTATAATTAAGGCATTAATACTGTGGAGGTTTTAATACACTGTAATTTGTATTATTTAATTTATTTTCAGGGAGCATAAACCAGACGTCTTATTTGTGCTACCTTGATGATTAGGTGAAAGCCTTGAAACCTGTAGGATTATACCTTTACATAAAGTTGAATAAACACTGTTTGATAAAACAAATTAGAAGATCAAATATTTTTCTTTCATTTTTATGAAAATATCACTACAAATGGCAACAACCCCACCAGGATATACTATGTACAACAAAAGCCTTAAACAATGTATTTTTTATTTCAATAACACATTAGTTGAAAACATATTTACTACGCAACAGTTTGGTTATTTGTAAATTTATATTGCATCTTTGATTTTCTTCCTTGATAGATAACTATTTGGTTTGCCTAGTATTAAAGGTTTAAGGGGAAAACGGTGACCTGTCTCGACGAAGGGTTCGGCGAAATAGTTCCTACTCAGACTAGATGTATTTTACCTTTGAAAATATGTTGAGTTACAAAAGAAGGCTGATTGCAAAATTTATAGCGTTGAATTTTTACTGCACATTATTTCACTCTCAGTATGGTGAGGTGCGGGCAGTTGACTCGAGACGGTTCTGTATCGTATAATCAGCGAATTATTTTATTAAATTTCAAAAAATTTCAAATAATTTTGACTTGCTTATTTATGTAATATTTTAATTGTTTCACTGTGCTGATGTGTCTTTAATTTTTTAAGTGAAACTTCTATTGGCGCGGTAGGGCAAATTGGCCTTAACGTCACGAAAAGTGAAATGGTGTGTTATATTATTTTTTTTTTAATATTTTATTATTATGAAATTAATATTAAATGAATGTTAAATAATTATTTATTATTATTAAATATTTTATTTATTAATAAATTCTTATTATTTATTTTAATATTAATAATTATTTATTATTAATAATAATTGATATTATTTTAATATTATTAAGTTTATTATATTATTATTAATTTTTTTATTTAAATGATATTTTTTGTTAAACTTATATTATTTTTATATTAATATATTTAACATTTATTAATTTTATTTCATGTTAAATTATTTAATATTCATTTTAATATTTATTTAATATAAAATTTATATTTAATATATAATTATAATAATATAAAATTATAATATTAATAATTATATTATAATCAATTATAATATAATTAATAAATAATATAAGATTATTATAAATATATTATTAATAATATAATGAAAATTATATAATAATAAATAAAAAAATCATTAATTATTTAAAAAATAATAATTAAATAAAAATATTAATATATATAATATTAAAAAAATAAATTTAATTTTATTAGGTGTATTATATTATTATTAAAATCATAATTATTTAAATTATTAGTATTTATTTTAAAAAATATATTTTTTTTCTTGAATTAAATTCCTTGAATTAAAAAGATTTTCTTGAATTAAATTCCACATAATCATTTCTTATTTAATTATGAGAGATTTTCTTGAATTAAAATCCACATAACCATTTCATATCCTAAAAACAAAATCGTTAACAAATGGAAAAAAAGCCATGCATAAAATCCATTCCTTGGAGCTAAGAAGTTTCGCTTCTACCACGCGAGAGTCTCACGCATCAGATTTTTTTTATTGACTCGTTTATTTTTTTCCTTATTTTAGGATTATTTTTCTATCAAATGAACGAAGCATAACTACTTTTTTTTAAATAATTCTGTAATGTACCGTTGATAAATATCATTTGATTGATTAACTGATTTTTCAGGATAATCGAGTTTACTGACTTTTTCATGGTCGATTAATCTTTTGGTCACTATTATATCAGACTTGATTGTCAGGGATGCGAGCGGGTACATATATACCCGCTCGCATCCCTGACAATCAAATCTGAAGTTACCGCTTAACTATAAATAATCTTCATATTTGGGAGATTATATTAAGTTTCAAAGCTTTGAATTAGTACCGAAGATTACGAAACATCGGTATCGTAAGTTAAATCTGGCAGTACAATACTCAAAACATCTTTTACAACTAATTTCAAGTTAGGTCCATATTAATTGAAAGTGATCCGGTTTTAACAATAACTGAAATTGTAATAGGTGGAACAAAAAGAGAATTCGATATTTAGATAAACAATTAAAGCTAAACACGAGTTTACTAATTCTGCTTTTTGGGAAGTGTGTTCTTTGATGATAGAAAGGTGGGAAAAATACAAGATGGCGAATTGCAATAGAAAACAAAGTCAATGAGCACTAAAATATATACACTTAAATAAAAAAATATTAAGAAATATAAGAATGATTGTTTACATCATATTATAGTTCGGAAAATGTAGGATAAGTCCTGTGACAGCTCACAAATTTACCCCAATATAACCTTATGTAATGTATTTACCTAAATAACATGCTATTTATTAGAATTGAGGCTTATATTAAAGTTTACAAAATAATTAAAGTTACTGAACATCGTTACAAGGTTGTATTGGGGCAAATTTGTGAGCTGTCGACAATAAGACTTATCCTACATTTTCTGAAGTAGAGTGCCAACATAGAAATATGGGAGTGAAACATGGACGTGGAATATTTATGAAAAAAGCCGAGTAAATGGGATATAAATGGTTGCATAGAAAGAAATGTGGTGTGTCAATGTATGACCGAATATTAAATTGAATTGTTAAGGATTAATTTAAACTAAATACTCGTGTAGTTAGTAGGTTGTAAAAGAGTACGATGAGGTTAATTGGGCATGTTTAACAAACGGGTAACGAAAGATTGATCTAAACAATTAACAATGTGTAAGTAGGTGTCGTGGTAGAGGAGATCGAGTATGGTTGGAAAATTTGTGGGATAGATGATAGGTGCATGGTCGCGCGGTAACGCGCTGGACTTCTGTGTGGAGGGTCGTCGGCTGGAACCCCGCGCTGTGCTACTCCTCTTGAACGACACAGACACTTTTTCCGCCTAGTATACGAGGGTATTAAGGATACCTATGACTTTGGTCATAAAATCCTTGTCAAAAAATAAAATAAAAAGATGTTGAAGATGCGAAGTATGTATGTCATGATTGCAAAGTTTAACGCTCCGTCCTTTCTGCTTATCCCAACAAGGAAATGACGGGGTGGTATGTTTGTAAATAAATTTATATTCGAATATTTATATTCGAATATAAAATTTATATTCGAATATAAAAACATCGGAAAAAGCGTCAATTTATTTTTTTTGTATTATATGTCCTCAGTAAGTTATAGGTAAAAGCCTAGTTTACTGGAAATACGTCAAATTAAAGGCCACAAATCCTGATTCATATAAATTGTATGTCCACTTAAAATTATATTGATTAAATTTCTTGTCATGTATAAAATAAATAGAATAAAATTAAGGATTTTTCTTCCCTCTGCAGTCAAACTGCTTGCTTCTTCTCCAGACCATTAAAGTTTTCCACGTGATCTCACCAAACGAAACGAGACCCGCCCCTCCACCTTTTAAAACCTTAAATCGAGGGGTTGCGTGAAATAAAATCCGACGATCGTCTTTGAATTTGGTCACTGAATTTGAGTTTGATCTATGTAAACTGTGTGTTTCATAAATTGCAATATGATTCATACAATAAAGTAGAACATATACCGATGTCTCTTATCCACAGAAAAGCTTACGATAGAATCTATCACAAGGTATTTTAAAAATTATTCTTATATCATAGTTCCTCCACAAGATGTGTCTGAGACCACCAGTTTTGAACCGTGCCTTCTAAGGAGAACTGAAAAGAAATTGCAAAGATTACAAAATGCTTGCTGTAGGTATTGTTTCAACATTCCCCTCAGAGGGCACATCGCCCCTTTTTAGAGAGCTTTTAAAATTATTGACATGAAACAATGACGGTTTCTTCACTTAAGCGTACTCATGCATAAAATTACCAGTACAAAAATGCCACTTTATATCTTCGAAAAACTGAATTGGGCTAGAAACATTCACGGCTACGAAACTAGAGGCAAAGAGACTCGTTTACTTATCCCAAACCATAATCTAGCACTGTTCAGAGAATCCTTCTCATACTCAGCCAGCAAATGCTGGAATGAGTTGCCCCAGGCCTTGAAGGAGCGGGTGAATAGTTGTACCTTCAGAGATGCTCTAAAGCGTTATCTTCTGGGTGATTAGTGGGTTTCTCAGTGGTTAATGGATCTCTTGCTTGCTTTTCTTTTCTTATTTTCCATCTTTTCTCTCTTTTTGCTGGAAGCTATAAAGTGGCATTTTTGTACTGGTAATTTTATGCATGAGTACGCTTAAGAGAAGAAACCGTCATTGTTTCATGTCAATAATTTTAAAAGCTCTCAAAAAAGGGGTGATGTGTCCTCTGGTGGGAATGTTGAAACAATACCTACAGCAAGCATTTTGCAATCTTTGCAATTTCCGTTCGGTTCTCCTTAGAAGGCACGGTCCATAGATGCAATCACCATACTCGACTATTGGGATAATGAGCGCGTCGATTATTCTACGTCTAGCATCAACGGATAGGTTTTGACGGATGTCTTCTCTCTTGAATGTTTTTTTTGTCATCTATTTATTTTCTGTGTTTTTTTTATATTCTTGTTCTACGTGTTCAAGGGTGTGGGCTGAAAAACATTTGGTGTCCCTGTGGCTGGGCTCACCCTATATTGGTGGGGTGTATCTTGGCCGAGGAGATGTTCTTAGATGAGCTCAGACCTTTTGATAGCTTCTGTTTTTAATGTATTATCAGCAATTTATGTGTTTTAGAAGTGTTATTTAAATATATTTTGTACATACTATGTTGCTGTCAATAAACCTATATTTATTCATTTATTTATTTATTTAAAGATTTGCCTTTTTATTTAATCATGGATATGGCAGTGCGTTTTTCAAAGAGCAAGGAAAATATAATTTTTAACAACTTATTCCAATCATATCGACAATACTAGATTTACACGAATATTCTTTCAGTCCTGAAATATGCAACATGATGTTATTTGAGCTTCCTCTCTCCAAGTCTTCTTTTCAATAGCTAATGTCGTACAGTGGTAAACCATGCGGTGGGGCATTAATTGAATGTCATCAATGTGGGTCCTGTGTACCTATTATTTATCTAAGGAGGTTCTGTTTTAATCTATCCAAGTGAGTGCTAAGTGATTGAGCTACTTCTATGTGGCCCGTGATAGGCGGTATCCTTATAGCATATTCTCTAAAAGCTGCTATACCCATGTCCTCGAGCTTTCATTTCTAGCTCTTCAAAAATCAACACGCTCACATTCCAGAGGACCTTCAAAGGTGTTGCTAGTAGTCATAAAACTCCTGGGTGACCTCGTTCTTGACTATTTTATTTTTGGTCATACATTAGGTGTTTGGGATTATTAAGGGGATATTCTCATTTCATGGGCCGAAAAATCGACTATTTTTAAGTTTTTTTTTCAGTGAACGTATTATTTTTTTAAATTGTTGTTTTTTTAGACATGTTTATTTATCTTTTAAGAACATTTTCATAAAATTTCCTGTTAAAAAAAAAATTTTTTTTTTTTAACAGGAAATTTTACAAATTTTGTGTGCATGGTTAGAAATATCTGTTCTCTCTGCGTCCCCCGCAAATACCATGACTTGATCTTTCTAATGCTCCTATAACTAGGCTAAGTTTGTATTTTGAATGAGAACAAATAAAATTTAAAGTAACCGATAACTATACTTCAGAAATTGTAGCACGGTTCCTGTGACAGTTCACAAATTTGTCCCAATACAACCTTGTAACGACGTTCAGTAATTTTCATTATTTTATCAACTTTAATATAAGCCTCGATTCTAATAAATATCAAGTTATTTAGGTAAATACATTACATAAAACTAGCAATAATGACAAATTAATACATCTAGTTACAAATTAGCAAAAATATGGCAGTTTGTTAAAATCAAATAATATTCGGTGACGTTTGTCAAAAGTCACTACGTTAGTCTGCATTGGCTAGGGATGGGGTATACGATAGTTGGATTTAAAAAAAATTTATACCTAAAATAAAATGTTCGTAATTAGTATTAATTCATAGTGGATCTTGACATATTTAAAGATATATACAAATCATACAATACATTAGAAATTCACTATAATGAAAATTAGGAATTAAAACGTCAGTTTAGAGAAAAACAATTTTTCGATTATCTGGGACGACCAAGGTCTGAGTGAATGTGGTGGAATACAAGAAGCCTGAACGAGTGGACTGGTTTTTGCTAAATAATAAGTGTAAGAATTGTTATCTAGTTATAAGTAGTATGTAGGTGTTAATTATTTCTAAGATCTCATATACTATATAAGATTGAATAAATAAAATAAAATTATATGTAGGAAAATAAGATTAAGTAAGTGCATAAATTATAACATATAATTAAGATAAGTTAAGTAATAAATTTGTAGATAGGTATAGCCTTGACAAATGTTTGTACAATAATTTACTTTGTTTAATAAAAAAAAAAAAAAACAATTTGTCGATTTATAAAAAAACTATTCGATTTGTAAAAAAAAAACGATTTTATCCCATTCCTTTGAGACATGACGTTTAAAACGTCGCAGGTCCCATCCTACATTTTCTGAAGTATAAGCGACATGTTTTGTCTAACGCTAAGTCTATCTACTTTGCAAATGATTCCGTACTGAGCAAAATATAACATAAGGATTTTTATTTTGTAAAGTATTGGCAACCCTACACGAAGCCTTCTTTGTCAAAGATTTTATGAAGATCCTGTTCTCAACATCGTCTTTGCTCCCGAGGGTGTGAGAAGTCTTTAATTTTGTCCTGGCGGGTGTCTGCGCCATTATTAAACTCAGGCTTTATTACATCCAGGGTCTATTTTAAATCACCGCTATTTTATTAATATTCATAAGTCTTAACATCAGGGATCTGCAAACTTTAAAAAAAAATTGAGAATGATTCTCTGCTTTTTTGCTAATTTCTGCGACACTTTTTTTTTACAAAGACAGGCCCAGGCTATACAATATCCCACATTTTTTTAATGAGTATGCTTTGATATTGTTTCTTAACCCTTCCTTCCCTGTAATCTGTAACAAGTACACATTGCTTCTTAAAACTTAAATATCTCTTTAAATATAAAAAAATACTGGGTTCAGATTTTAGATATTCCTCCGTAATACATTTACGCATTGAATGAAAAAATAATATTAATAATAATTAGCACTTATCGGCCACATCAGAGATATTTTGTGGAAATCGGGAATAAATTTACCAATACAATCAAACGTGTGCCAGTATGTGACGTAGGTATATTAATTCTAAAAAACTGCTATGGTTGAGGAAGCTACGCTATTCACGTCTCACTCTCACTCTACTTCGGTAAGGGGGAACGCAAGAAATAAAATCTCAGTTCGCTCGCTTCTCTCGCTTCAGTAGCTCTCGGGTATTTATTTGAGGTGGTCTCTTTGATCGTTTTGTGAACGTCGGCCGATGCTTTTTTTATATTTTCAGCAATTTTTGACTTCAAATTTAATTAATTTAAGCGATTTTCTATGAATATTCTTATGTTTTCGATTTTAAATCGATCATTTTTACATGTGTATTGAATACACAGCACCGGAACGCGCGGATTTTTTTAGCACAGGAAGGGAAAGGGTATACTCACAGACTTTTGTTTATTATACCGGACAATTATTTACACCATTGTTGATTTATGAGAGTTGTCATCTCTCCCTATCACAAGAGGGACATGGTATGATAATACGTATTTATCACTAAGATCCAAAAGTTTCCGGCCGGAACAAGTTAGAATGTCCTAAATAAATACTTCACTGGTCACACCCGTCACATGGTGAAGCAATGTTACGATATTAGAATTTAATAGCTCTACCTTCAGCTGTATGTAAACTAGACCTGATATTAGACGTGTTGTTCGTTATATTCTGAAATGTAAAAAAAGTATTTTGCAATTACAGAGTTTTATTCGAAAATAATCAAAAAGCCTGGCAACAATTTAACGACATTCAACCACTTGATAACTGGGCGATATTCAATTTTTAATATTTCATAATTTAACGAAACAACATGTCTTATATCGGCTCTAGTTGCATACTACAGAAGGTAGAGGTATCTAAATTTAACATCGCTTGACCATGTGATGGGCGTGGCCAGCGTGGTACTGTTCGAATATAATCTTACCTGTTCAGACCGGAAACCTTCAGATCTTAGTGGTATTTATATAACCTAAAAAAGAAACATTTGTTCGCGATTGCGCCATTGTCAACCCCTGATTTCCAGTCATAAAAAGCCGAACTGTCGTCTTGGCAAAACGTCTTTTTACTGTGTGATAACACTATGCGAGATATACGCTTCATCCCCTAGCAATCTGCACGGCCTCGTGGTCTGATAACTTCTCGCTGGAGAGCCTTAAAAACCAGAAGTGTTTCATTAGACAAAACCCCGATCTTTACTTGAACTATGTTTAACAGCCTTGCTTGAACTGTGTTTAACAGAACATACTTAAACTTTGATAGTTTAGCCATCAAATGAAATTCTTATCATATCAAAGGGAAACAATGGGTAATGGGATAATTAACATTGTATGGTGTTTGTTGTTAAATTACTTATCTCGTGATTATGATTATCTCTTAGGGTAAACGACTTGTTTGGTTTCATTTATAAACATATTTTAATTTATTATTTTTTATTTTTATTTTATTTTATTTATTTAATTAACGACACAACAGTGTCTTTATATACAAATGAACATGTGACAGGTTATACAAGTACTTAAAATTATTGATAAATAATACAAAACTTTATCTTAAACTAACATGAAGATACAAAAAGCAGTAGTAATAATAAATTACAGTCATCGTTTTAAAATTATTTAATAATCCTTGACAATTTTGTGGGAATTTTATGGATGGTATATATATTGAAATATAGAAAACACATGGCCTCATTAGTAAAGCCTCAAGCTGCTTTGCAGAATTGAAACCTTCCTACATGTTGATGCAGGGTAACTCAACTCCAGAGGCAAATTATTGTGCTTAATGTTTTGTTTATATTACGTTATTTATATTAATAAAGGAGAGCACAAAGTTAGTAGCTATTTCTAAATATTGTTGTGATATTCTGGCGAATACTATATATACTTATATTAAAAATATCTAAATTGTTGCAAAACTCGTTTCCAAGTCTTTGCATACGAATTATAGAGGAGGTGATTTTTTAATTAGTATAGCAATTTTCGGTATAAAAGGGATTATAAACTTACTTTAAGTAGAAAAAGATGAGTAGATAAGATTTTCTCTTTGCTTAACTCTTCCTGTCCTGTGATGTGTAACTAGTACACATGGCTTCTAAAAACTTTAATATCTCTATAAATATAATAAATACTGGGTTCACATTTTAGGTATTCCTCTGTAATACATTTACGCATTGAATGAAAAAAGTAATATTAATAATCATTAGCACTTATCGGCCACATCAGAGATATTTTGTGAAAATCGGGAATAAATTCACCAATACAATCAAACGTGTGCCAGTGTGTGATGTGGGTATATTCATTCTAAAAATCGCTATGGGTGAGGAAGCAACGCTATTCACGTCTTACTCTAATTCTACGGTATATGGGAACGCAAGAAATAGAATCTCAGTTCACTCGCTTCTCTCGCTTTAATAGTTCGCGGGTATTCGTTTGAGGTGGTCTCTTCGCCCGTTTTGTGAACGTCGTTCGATGTTTTTTTTTCATGTTTTCAGCAATAAAATTTCAATTTTTATTACTTTTGAATTCAAATTTTATTAATTTAAGCGATTGGCTATGAATATTCTTATTTTAAATCGCTCATTTTTACATACTCGGTATAGGTGTATTGAATACACAGCACCGGAACGGACGGATTTTTTTAGCACAGGAAGGGAAATATTAAAGTAATGGTCAAATATTTAGTGATGTATGGTTTGATCCTGCTTTTCAAAATAGGATTGAGATAATTGACTGTCTGAAGTTGCTGAAATGGATTAAATTCCGAATTCCTTTGTGAACTACGAAACTGCAGAATATATTCAGTGCGAGAGTTGTAGAATTAACTATTTCTCAAATTCTCCCATACCCAGATTACATCAATTGGGTAATGACTATGCTGTAATCTCGGACATATTTGATGAAAGTCTTAATGCCTTTAAAAATTCTCTTAAAGAGCATTTTTATTCGTCTCAACCATAAACCTGACGCCGTGGCGTGACTAATTGATTTTTTATTGTTTTTTGTTAAATTCTTTTAATATGTTGAAGTTTCGATGTGTATTTGTGTATTATCTATTTATTTGTAAGGGACTTTGATTACCTGAGTTTTGACCTGTCTCAAGTTAGTATTTTATGTGTGGAGTAGGTGGTATGTTCATGCGTACTGCTTTTTTGATATTTTTCTATTGTATATATGATTTAAAAAAATTGTTATAATTTTTATGACAAGTTGTATTTACATTCATGCGCACTTAAAACTATAAATTGAGTGTTACTCTTGTAACATTTTTAAATTTTCGATAAGGCCGTCCATTGAATAAATAAATAAAAGGTGTTGTGCGTTTGTGAACTTGGAAAAAGCACATGACTACGTGGTAAACGGTAAGCTATGGAAAATATTGAAATAATATTGTATTGAAATTAATTTAAAACGCGGTATTGTAGAAGGGGCGAAATAAAGGGTATTTGCCAAAAGATGGTCAAATTCGACAAAATTGAGTATTATGTGCCATAAAGAGGCCATATTGTTTTATCATTTGATTTAATAACCTCAGGAACTCGTATACGGAAATTTTTTTTGAGTTTTACCATTAAATTTCTTCGATTTCGGCACTTTATGCTTGTTAAACATGTTAATCAAAGGATTAGATATGCTTAAACATGCTAATTAAATTTAGTTTAATTAACATGTTAATTAAAGTTAATTAAATCGTAGGACTTTCCTATTTCGACACACATTTTTGTCTCCTCTACATCCGTACACTTTCTCAAACAGCTCTTTCGATTCATTTCACTCACATACCCCTTTGCCTTAATTTAAAATATCATTCACTTGATCCAACCATACTTCCCTCAGTCTAATTAACCTTTTCTTCCCTGTGTTGGGTATCTTCTACACGTTGCTTCTAATAACCATCAATATCTCTATAAATATTATAAATACAAGGTTAAGATTTTAGGTATTCCTCCATAATATATTTACGCATTGATTTAAAAAATAATATTAATAATAATCAGAATTTATCGACTACATCGTAGGTGTATTATGAAGATCGGAAACAAATTCGCATTTAAACGCTGTGAGTCCCTCGATCTTGGGTCTTGACGATAGGTGAAGAGTATGCGGGAAGCGCGACACTATATTCGCATCTCACTTTTGCATACTTCACTGAATTGCTAGGAGCTCAATTGTCTCAACGTTGCAAGTGTAAGCCACGCCCGGGTACGCCACCGCCGCTCCGCACCGCAGTAGCTTTTGGGCTGGCAACGAGACTAGATCTACGCCCGTTCCGTGAGCGTTGCCAGATGGTTTTTTAATGTTTTCAGCAAATAAATCTCAATTATTATAATTTTTAACATCAATTATAATTAATTAAGGGGATTATCTATGAATGTTCTTATTTTTCCGATTTAAAATCGCAAATTTTTGATCGCGTACTCACTACCCAACACCGGAACACGCGTTTCAATTTTATCACCGTAAGGGAAGGGTTAATAAGTGATATCAACAAAAAAAGTTTTTCTGTTTCCATTTATTTTTTTTATTATCTGTCTTAAATTTATTTGAATACTGCCGAATTTCAAACATTTTCTCTGTTTTTATTTCATCTCAAAACTTTTTTACCACTCAATCAGTAATTAGCACGTTTATTACTTTTATTATGTTGGTTGAATAAGATTACCCTAGGTGAATAAACCCAACAATTGTACCTTCTAGGCTTGCAAATAGGTTAGACGTACGCCCGTTCCGTGAGCGTTTTTTAATGTTTTCAGATGGTTTTTTAATGTTTTCAGCAAATAAATCTCAATTATTATAATTTTTAACTTCAATTATAATTAATTAAGGGGATTATCTATGAATGTTCTTATTTTTCCGATTTAAAATCGCAAATTTTTGATCGCGTACTCACTACCCAACACCGGAACACGCGTTTCAATTTTATCACCGTAAGGGAAGGGTTAATAAGTGATATCAACAAAAAAAGTTTTTCTGTTTCCATTTATTTTTTTTATTATCTGTCTTAAATTTATTTGAATACTGCCGAATTTCAAACATTTTTTCTGTTTTTATTTCATCTTAAAACTTTTTTACCACTCAATCAGTAATTAGCACGTTTATTACTTTTATTATGTTGGTTGAATAAGATTACCCTAGGTGAATAAACCCAACAATTGTACCTTCGCATAAAGAAGTTCCAAATAGTTCAAATAAAAAAAACCCACAGAGTATTGAACCCGTAACCCCAAGTAGAAGACATACATCTTTTGATATAGACCACATGTGTCACCGATTGCTGACAATAAAAATACTCCCGTCACGCAGTACAGGACACAAGTAATTTTAATAAACACTTTTCATCCCCTTAATACTCCAGCCATGTCTTAAGACAAAATAGCCTGCTATTTCTGATAAGCGCCACCTAATAGCCCCATTAATCTAGCTAAGCGTTAAGCCGAGTGTTATTTGGGTGGATATGTGCATAAAAGATCCAACCCAATATATTTTTAGTTCATTTTACCTGGACACGAACCCACCCCTTCAGGAAGATTATAAGTCTTTAAAGTGGTTTAACAGAAGGATTCTGAGAGTCTCCTCGTTAATCGAAATACTCAATTTTCTAGTAGATAATGTGGAATAAGAAAAATAATAGGTTAGTTAGTTTATCAGTTTGTTATTATCTATGGTATATTTTTTTCGGAGTTTAAACCGGAGTTTTGTGGCTCAAAGTGTTGATGTTTTAAGACGTATCCAATGATTAGGTTTTATTCTGGCATACATTGTTCCCCCATCTATGTTATTATTAATTTTACATAATCTTTAATGTATATTACAGTGTAATCAGTGGGAATTATTGCTTAGTAGCAACCCATTCCAACCTTCCATTAGATTTCACATAAATGAGTATCAAAAGGGATTGCTGGATTACGTTATCCTTAATACATATTTGAACTCCACTCGACGCAACTGTAGAAACATCTTTATTGACGTTAGAGACGAGCAATATATTAGTTTTATTATGAATAACAATTTTTTTTGCATATATTTTAACTAGGAGGGTGTACTGCCACTACCAAAAAAACTCTTTCAACCAACCAGAAATGTTTTTAGTGATCGACTTTCTTGTGTCAACCAGACTGAAATTCTTTTTAAAAAATGGACACAGTCAAAATTTTTACCCACAACTTCCAGGCTAGGGGATGGACGTTTTACGAACTGTGCCACGAAGGTCGTCTAGATAGAAGAATATGTCCAATACAATTAACAATTTTATTTATAGTTAAGGCATTAACATTGTGGAGATTTAAAGACTTTGTAATTTGTTCTTATCAAACAGTGTTTATTCCACTTTTTATAACGGTATAACCCTACCGGTTTCAAGGCTTTTACCTGCTCCCCTGATGATGAGGTGAAAACCTTGAAACAGGTAGGGTTATACCGTTATAAAAAGTGGAATAAACACTGTTTGATAAAAACAAATTACAATTAACTATTTATTGTATTAGACGTAATTGTATGTGGAGATAACCTTTGTGGCATAGTTCGTAATCATATTTTTAAGGTCAAGTAATATTTTCTCGGTAAATAAAAAAAATATACGATATGGATGTTGTTAAGTAGAATTGAGAAGAAATCCTGAAATTAATTAGCAACATTGAGACAGTCAATTATATAGAGAAGGGTGTTGACATATGTTGAGATTTGATCAACTCAGTATATTTCAGTTCATTTTACCTGGACATGAACCCATCCCTTCAGATGGATGTCTTAAAAGGAGTTTTACAGGATTCTGAAAAATTTCTCGTGTTTTCGCCCATTATTATGTGTGGTGGAGTATCACAAAGCTTTAACTGGGTTATGTAGCTCAAAGTATCGGTTAATCGATACTATGCAGATGTTTAAGATTTGTTTAAGATATTTCGGTACCATCATTTTTCCTCCTTCAATGAGGGAGAGACGCAGAACAAGTGCAGATTTTTTAAATAATTGATAATATATCCAAACAACGAGGATTTATGCCACCAAATTAAAGTAACCATGCAGTTATATGAATAGTCAATATAATAATTCTTATTTTAAAAATTGACAATGTTAGACAATTTAAAGTAACAACTGATAAAGCTTAAAAAAATTAACAATTGTTCTTTAAGTGGAAAAGTTTCACGAAGAAACAAGAAAAGGCTTTTAGTAAATTAAATCTATCTCACAAAGAACAGTCCAAAAAATAGTATATAGTTTCATAATTCAGACCAGATACACTTGCAGCCAGGATCCTCCTCAATACATAATAATTTATTTATTTATCAGGAAACGGTACAGTGTAACTTATGATTAAAAAAATGAGCTAGTACTGAGTGCTCAACACATTAAGTTTGACAGAATATACAAAGAAAAGAAAATAGTTTTACACAATTACAACAAAAATATTTAGAATGAAACAGGTATCAAATCGTAAAATCACATATTGCCAACGCAATACGGGGCTGTCCAAAGGCGCACAGCTCGCGCTGCGCAAAAAAAAATACAAACATAATAGACAAATCATTGAAAAACAAATCATAAACAAAATATAAAAGATGGAATCAAACAGGTACAAAAAGAAAAGAAATCACAAAAATAGTTTTAATAATACACAATTAAAAAGCAGTTCAAAAAGGTCTTCAAAAGTCCTCGAAAGACAAGCGGGATCCCATTTCAAGGCTTGGAAAAAGCATGCTGAAATATTTCCAAACCTTTTGACAGCGTGTGCGACTGATATCACGAATATTTTTTTCTTTTCTTTATTTGACACTTCTTTGCACAAAGGTTGCATTGATGGGATTGCTGTCCTTTGTTATCGTCCTTTTCTTGGTCTTCCTCTAACATGCTTTCTACTCACATTTGCTTAAAAAGTCTTTCTTCGCTCATTCATTATACACACTTAAACCATCTCAGAAGGCTGTTTTTCATCTTTCTCAAAATGTCAACTTTAAGTTCACATTTAACCTTAATCAATTAATTCCATATTCTTCAAACATTTTCACTTCGTGTTTTCTTCTCAATTCTCGTATTTTTACAACATTTATTCGGCTTCTTTTAGTCCTCTTCAACGTCCACGGATCTCTCCTATACATCAAAGTACTATTGTGGGCTATCATTTCAACAGATTTTGATATAAAAAATGTCAATTACGAGTATAACTAGAAATATAGAACACTAATCAACAGATGGCGCCTCAAATAACAAATCAATACCATTCTTAGTTAGTATCAGTCTTTAGAAGTTACGTGTCAAACTTTCATGACATTCCGACATTGTGTCATTGAGTTACAGTGGTTTTAGTGACACTATTTTTCCTATTTTCAAAACAATAAAAAAAAAATTACCTGTGGTGATTAAACATTGCTTTTTAATGGGAAAAAATACCGTTCAAACTCAGCGATGGCTTGAAAAGTGTTATCTGGGCTCTGCTCCGTTGAAAACAATCATTTGTCGGTGGTATGCTGATTTCAAACGCGGTCGTACATACACAAATGATGCTGAACGCTCTGGTCGTCCAAATGAGGCTGTTACTCCAGAAAACATTAAAAAAAACTCAAAATCGTGATGGAAAATCGCAAAGTAAAGTTGCGTAAGATAGCTGACATCCTGAACATATCATTTGGTAGTGTTTACACTATTTTTCATGAATATTTGGTCATGAAAAAGCTTTTTTCAAAATGGGTGCCGCGTTTGCTTACAATGGAACAGAAACAACAACGCATCGATGATTCAGAGCGCTGTTTGTCACTGTTTACGCGAAATAGCAGAAGTTTTTGCACCGGTATGTGACAATGGATAAAACTTGGATCCACCACTATACTCCGGAATCAAATCGGCAGTCAGCTGAGTGGAGAGCAACCGGTGAAAGTCGTCCAAAGCGACCAAAAACTCAACAGTCGGGCGGGAAGGTTATGGCCTCCGTATTTTGGGATGTGCATGGTATAATGTTCATCGATCACCTTGAAAAGGGAAAAACCATCAATAGCAATTATTATTATTGGAGCATTTGAAGGCAGAAATTGCAAAAAAACGGCCCCATATGAAGAAGAAAAAAGTTCTCTTTGATCAGGACAATGCACTGTGTCACAAGTGGATGGTAACGATGGCCAAATTGCATGAGTTGAACTTCGAATTGCTTTCAGCGACTATTGGCTGTTCGCCGCAGACCTCAAAAAGATGCTCCAGGGAAAGAGATTTGTCTCCAATGAAGAAGTGATTGCCGAAACTAACGCCTATTTTGAAACCACAGTTAAATCGTTCTACACGGCTGGCATAGAAAAGTTAGGAAAGCGTTGGAATGATGTATCGCTCTTGAAGGAGATTATGTTGATGAATAAAGAAGAATTTTGGCCAACAAATGTTGTTTTAGTAGTTAGTCCCGGGCCTTATTGATCGATGTATTAGAAAAACTATACAATAAATAATGTTTACACCATTCATTTTTGTTCTGTCGGGTAAAGAACCTTAATCTTTCGTATCTGAAATTGAACTATTAAATATTAGGATCAAAGAGGAATAACGTAGAGGAAAATATTTATTGAAATAATTAATTAAAGAAATTAAATTATCTGAAAGAAAAAAAAAACGAGCCCTTAGAAAATTGGCAAGTCATGGAATTTTTATAAATTATATATTATAAGGAAAATTTCATATAATTGGTATAATTTTTCCATTATTTTGACGAAGGGTCATTTTACAATATCTCCTTTGTCCATTAAACTGAGCTAAAATTAGCAGAGTTGATTATTTTGCAAGAAACCCAATCCCCAAAGTTGTTTTGATTTCCCATTAAAGCGGCTTTCTGCTGATTTTACTAACAATTTCTTTATTTTTAATCACACAAGTAAAACCCCTGATTCTACCCTGTTTTCTTTAACAGAGTCGGATGAGAAAATTAAAACAAAAAATAATTATTTTCAGTGTCCTTTACTCATACAAACCATCAGCACGGGCCAATTTTGGGGATGAAAGTAAGGGCTGATCTCTAAACATACAACCTTTGCCTCGTTCACACCTGCATCTCGCATCATTTATCTTTCTCGCGTTGTTATAACCTTAACAAGTCTAGGTACCTTTTATTAATTGTTGATTGCTCTCCAGCATGTAAAATATAAATACCAACGTCATGACTTTAATTGAATTTAAATGAGAACTTTATACAGCGTCGTTTAGAGAGCAAACTCTCCTCGAGGGTGCTCCATCTCTGGAACCAAACCCACTAATATTAAACAAATCACACCAGGCAGCTATAGCAGCACCCGAATGAATAATGTATAACCTTACAGGATAACTGACATGTGGCAATCTTCTCTAACCAACCATAAAGATGATGACCTCTGTATGGTAGTTGGTAAGACGCCTAACTCTCAACCCGGAGATTGAAGATTCAAATCCCTGGTCTGGTTTCACTAGTGGCTTCCTTTACATCAGTCTGGTTGGTTGAAAGAGAATGCTACGTGGCAATAAGCCCATTTTATACAACTTAAGTGTAATAAAATACAGTACAAAGAGGTTTATGAGGCCTTAAGTGAAAACCAAACTAGAATTTTTTTTTTTAATCTGGGTTCCAGTGAAAATTGAACCCACAACCTCTGGGTCGGAAGACAGGTATCTTACCAACTAGGTCATGGAGGTTGTTGCCTCATTAATAATTATTATAAAACATATAATAATTATTAATGAGGGAGTGTGGGCTTCTTTTTGTTGTTTTGATTTTTGTTGTTTTGTATTTGTGTTTCTGTATATTTTTGTGTTAATTTTTATTCTTATGATTGTGTGCGGTAAATATACCGCACACAATCATAATGGGATGAATATTTTTGGTTTTATTTTTGTTTCATTTTGGGTTCGTTTTTGGTTTTATTTTTGTTTTTATTATTATAATTGTGAGCGGTATATTATGGGATGAACAAGTTTGGTCTTTCTGGAGTGATGATGTGTGAAGAGTTTGATTGCGCATTATGTTTCCAGTTGTAATTGAGTGTCACTGTTTGTCAGGTTGATGAGAACGTGCAACGGGGTTTTGTTTTTGTGTAATCAAAAATCGGAAAGAAGTGTCGATTTATTTTTTCATGCTAAATATCCTCAGTGAGATACAGGCAAAATCCTAGTTTACTGGGAATACGACAAATGAAAGGCGACAAACCCAGATCCATTAAAATAATGTATGTCTAAATTAAATTACCTGTTGTTTTTTCGCAAATTATGTATAGTTCTTGTCATGTGTAATAATAAATAAATAAAAAATATTATCTTGTTATACAAACGTATTTTTAGTGTGATAATTTGGTCATCTGTTCCTCTTATATCCCTCTACAGTAAGCATACATGTACGAGTATGTGTATTGCAACATGCAAAAATTTTATACTTACTGATTTAAATTTTCAATATAACAGCTGTTTCCCATCTCGTAGCTTAAAGCGTTTATTAACAAATATAACAAATAAACAACATAAAGTCCAAAAGCTCTCGACATTTTTAATATAAACAAGTCATTACCACTTCTCATTTAGTAACAATGAGCCTTCTTATTAAAAATCCCACTGTGTTTTAGTAACAATGAGCCTTCTTATTAAAAATCCCACTGTGTTTTAGTAACAATGAGCCTTCTTATTAAAAATTCCACTGTGTTATAGTAACAATGAGCCTTCTTATTAAAAATCCCACTGTGTTTTAGTAACAATGAGCCTTCTTATTAAAAATCCCACTGTGTTTTAGTAACAATGAGCCTTCTTATTAAAAATCTCACTGTGTTTTAGTAACAATGAGCCTTCTTATTAAAAATCCCACTGTGTTTTAGTAACAATGAGCCTTCTTATTAAAAATCCCACTGTGTTTTAGTAACAATGAGCCTTCTTATTAAAAATTCCACTGTGTTATAGTAACAATGAGCCTTCTTATTAAAAATCCCACTGTGTTTTAGTAACAATGAGCCTTCTTATTAAAAATCCCACTGTGTTTTAGTAACAATGAGCCTTCTTATTAAAAATCTCACTGTGTTTTAGTAACAATGAGCCTTCTTATTAAAAATCCCACTGTGTTATAGTAACAATGAGCCTTCTTATTAAAAATCCCACTGTGTTTTAGTAACAATGAGCCTTCTTATTAAAAATCCCACTGTGTTTTAGTAACAATGAGCTTTCTTATTAAAAATCCCACTGTGTTTTAGTAACAATGAGCTTTCTTAATAAAAATCCCACTGTGTTTTAGTAACAATGAGCTTTCTTATTAAAAATCCCACTGTGTTTTAGTAACAATGAGCTTTCTTATTAAAAATCCCACTGTGTTTTAGTAACAATGAGCTTTCTTATTAAAAATCCCACTGTGTTTTAATAAAAAATTATCTATAATTTGGTAATAAATAATGATGTTACTTAAAAGTATAGATTAAAATATTAAAAATTGTTCTTCAAAGGTCAAACTTTGAGGTTGATTTATTTTTCATCTACTATAGTTCGGAAATTATAGGATGAGTCCTGTGACAGCTCACCAATTTGCCCCAATACAACCTTGTAACGATGCTCAGTAATTTTAATTATTTTATCAACTTTAATATAAGCCTCAATTCTAATAAATAGCAAGTTATTTAGGTAAATACATTTCATAAGGTTGTATTGGGGCAAATTTGTGAGCTGTCACAGGACTCATCCTAGAATTTCCGAACTATACCATAAATTAATTGTATGAAATCAATCCAATGAGGTAGGGTATCATGGTAGAGCTTTTGCCGTTGCTGCTCCTAGGGCGTGGAATGGTATATCTCTTAGTGTTAAATATATGAGTGGCATGTGCAGCTTTAGGAAAGGCCACCCTCTTTGGAAGGTATTATCAAAATTTATAATGTTATATGAACAACACATATGGTACATACACCACACAACACCTAAAACCAAATCACATTCGGAAGATCTGCAAAAGTTATATTTAGTCTCCTATTGGAGAGTTAACTGCGGTTTTCATACCAAATATGTTTTTTCAAACATATACAGATTCAAGAAAGTATCTTATTTAATGGCTGCAACTAGTAACATCGTATTCTTATACTCTATTTCTACAGATTTATTTTGATTTTTTTAACGGTCAATAATATAGTTGATTGGAATCCTGAGTTAGAGTTAACTTGAAAAGAGTTTGCTCTCTAAACGGTGCTATATAAACTACCCATTAATATGATTATTATTATAACTGGCGACTATAAGGCTTCTTCATTCTTTGAGAATAGTTTGCTCTCTAAACGGTGCTATATAAACTGTCCATTAATATAATTATTATTATAACTGGCGGCTATAAGGCTTCTTCATTCTTTGAGAAGAGTTTGCTCTCTAAACGGTGCTATATAAACTACCCATTAATATGATTATTATTATAACTGGCGACTATAAGGCTTCTTCATTCTTTGAGAATAGTTTGCTCTCTAAACGGTGCTATATAAACTGTCCATTAATATAATTATTATTATAACTGGCGGCTATAAGGCTTCTTCATTCTTTGAGAAGAGTTTGCTCTCTAAACGGTGCTATATAAACTACCCATTAATATGATTATTATTATAACTGGCGACTATAAGGCTTCTTCATTCTTTGAGAAGAGTTTGTTCTCTTAACGGTGTTATATAAACTGTCCATTAATATGATTATTTTTATAACTGGCGACTATAAGGCTTCTTCATTCTTTGAGAAGAGTTTTCTCTCTAAACGGTGCTATATAAACTGCCCATTAATAGGATTATTATTATAACTGGCGACTATAAGGCTTCTTCATTCTTTGAGAAGAGTTTTCTCTCTAAACGGTGCTATATAAACTGTCGTTTAATATGATTACTATTATAACTGGCGACTATAAGGCTTCTTCATTCTTTGAGAATAGTTTGTTCTCTTAATGGTGCTATATAAACTGTCCATTAATATGATTATTATTATAACTGGTGACTAAAAGGCTTCTTCATTCCTTCAGAAGAGTTTGCTCTCTAAACGGTGCTATATAAACTGCCCATTAATAGGATTATTATTATAACTGGCGACTATAAGGCTTCTTCATTCTTTGAGAAGAGTCTTATCTCTAAACGGTGCTATATAAACTGCCCATTAATAGGATTATTATTATAACTGGCGACTATAAGGCTTCTTCATTCTTTGAGAAGAGTTTTCTCTCTAAACGGTGCTATATAAACTGTCGTTTAATATGATTACTATTATAACTGGCGACTATAAGGCTTCTTCATTCTTTGAGAATAGTTTGTTCTCTTAACGGTGCTATATAAACTGTCCATTAATATGATTATTATTATAACTGGTGACTAAAAGGCTTCTTCATTCCTTCAGAAGAGTTTGCTCTCTAAACGGTGCTATATAAACTGCCCATTAATAGGATTATTATTATAACTGGCGACTATAAGGCTTCTTCATTCTTTGAGAAGAGTTTTATCTCTAAACGGTGCTATATAAACTGCCCATTAATAGGATTATTATTATAACTGGCGACTATAAGGCTTCTTCATTCTTTGAGAAGAGTTTTCTCTCTAAACGGTGCTATATAAACTGTGGTTTAATATGATTACTATTATAACTGGCGACTATAAGGCTTCTTCATTCTTTGAGAATAGTTTGTTCTCTTAACGGTGCTATATAAACTGTCCATTAATATGATTATTATAACTGGCGACTATAAGGCTTCTTCATTCTTTGAGAAGAGTTTGCTCTCTAAACGGTGCTATATAAACTGTACTTTAATGTGGTTATTAATATTAATGGCTATTATTAGGCTTCTTAATTTCTAAGAGTTTGCTCTCTTAACGGTGCTATATACACTGTCATTTAATATGATTATTATTATAACTGTCGATTATTAGGCTTATTCGTGTATGTTTTATTTGTTTATTAAAATAATCTCTAATATATAGGTGTATATTGGCTAAATACTACAAATTTATTAGAAATAGTTTTTATCATATTCAGATAAGAAGATGTGCCTATCTAATAGCTTCAGCCACTACCTTCCTATTTTTACACTTAACTTGTCTGTATTTATTTTGTTATATTTTAATTCTGTTAAAAATAGTGGTTTTGAATTCCAAGTAAAACCGCCCTGGAGGAGATTTAATGTTGTAAACGGCGTTATATAAATTGTTTTATTGGGCACATATCTAATTAATAAAGCATATCCCTGTGTAAAGTGCATATAACATACTTAATTTCAAAACAATCCTCATTCTTTTATTCTGCACTATTTGAAATTTTCTATGTGGACTAGTATTTTCATTAACATATCAACAATAAATTCATATAAACCGTAAAATATTTCAACACATAATAAAAACTCTTCGAAACTTTCCCTTATGTGATAAACACATCTCATAAGTATTCTGGAAAACCTGGACTTCACAACTTTCCAAACTTTTATAAATCAAATTAAGAACTATTGCCAAAAAAGTTTTCAAAGATATTTTAGAGCTGTAAGAAGAGCAGCCCGCTTAATGTAACGAGCTTCCCTGAAGCTGAATTTAAGCTTTTCCGTACTTTTCAGTTTTCAGTAACGTTCAGTAGTTTAAAGTCGGAAGTAAATTGTAAAGTTATTCGGTGTGTATTGAGATTAATGGAAAAGTTTACTTCCGCCGTTAGAATCTTGTCTGACTGTATTGAGCATTTTAAGCCAGCAGACGATATCCAATTATTGCGTATCAATAATCGTATATAACTTACCTTCATTGATATAAATAATCACATATAATTCACCATTGTAATTTATTCTTATCAAACACTGTTTATTTCACTTTTTTGTAACGGTATAACCCTACCGGTTTCAAAGCTTTCACCTCATCTTCAGGGGAGCACAAACAAAACAAGTCTTGTTTGTGCTCCCCTGAAGATGAGATGAAAGCCTTGAAACCGTTAGGGTTATACCGTTACAAAAAAGTGGAATAAACAGTGTTTGATAAAAATAAATAACAATGTCTTTAAACCTCCACAACGTTCATGCCTTAACTATAAACAACATATAATTCACCAAGCTTGATATCAATAACTGCGTATAGCTTACCAAGCTTGACATCTATAATTGCGTAGAACTTACCAAGCTTGATACCTATAATTGCGTTTAACTCACCAAACTTGATATCAATAATTGCGTATAACTTACCAAGCTTGATATCTATAATTGCGTAGAACTTACCAAGCTTGATACCTATAATTGCGTTTAACTCACCAAACTTGATATCAATAATTGCGTATAACTTACCAAGCTTGATATCTATAATTGCGTAGAACTTACCAAGCTTGATACCTATAATTGCGTTTAACTCACCAAACTTGATATCAATAATTGCGTATAATTCACCAAGATTGATATCGATAATCTATAATAATTCATCAAGCTTTATCTCAATAATTGCATATAATTCTTCAAGATTGGTGTCAGTAACCCAATTTCAATTGATCAAGCTTATAAGCAATAATCCTACATACTTACCCTACATTGATATAAATAATCACGTGTAACTTGCCAAGCTTGATATCAATAATTGCGTGTAACTCAACAAGCTGGATATCAATAATTGCGTATAATTCACCAAGCTTGTTATCAATAATCGTATATAATTCACCTACCTTGATATAAATAATCACGTGTAACTTACCAAGCTTGATATCAATAATTGCGTGTAACTCAACAAGCTGGATATCAATAATTGCGTATAATTCACCAAGCTTGTTATCAATAATCGTATATAATTCACCTACCTTGATATAAATAATCACGTGTAACTTACCAAGCTTGATATCAATAATTGCGTGTAACTCAACAAGCTGGATATCAATAATTGCGTATAATTCACCAAGCTTGTTATCAATAATCGTATATAATTCACCTACCTTGATATAAATAATCACGTGTAACTTGCCAAGCTTGATATCAATAATTGCGTGTAACTCAACAAGCTGGATATCAATAATTGCGTATAATTCACCAAGCTTGTTATCAATAATCGTATATAATTCACCTACCTTGATATAAATAATCACGTGTAACTTACCAAGCTTGATATCAATAATTGCGTGTAACTCAACAAGCTGGATATCAATAATTGCGTATAATTCACCAAGCTTGTTATCAATAATCGTATATAATTCACCTACCTTGATATAAATAATCACGTGTAACTTACCAAGCTTGATATCAATAATTGCGTGTAACTCAACAAGCTGGATATCAATAATTGCGTATAATTCACCAAGCTTGTTATCAATAATCGTATATAATTCACCTACCTTGATATAAATAATCACGTGTAACTTGCCAAGCTTGATATCAATAATTGCGTGTAACTCAACAAGCTGGATATCAATAATTGCGTATAATTCACCAAGTTTGTTATCAATAATCGTATATAATTCACCTACCTTGATATAAATAATCACGTGTAACTTACCAAGCTTGATATCAATAATTGCGTGTAACTCAACAAGCTGGATATCAATAATTGCGTATAATTCACCAAGCTTGTTATCAATAATCGTATATAATTCACCTACCTTGATATAAATAATCACGTGTGACTTGCCAAGCTTGATATCAATAATTGCGTGTAACTCAACAAGCTGGATATCAATAATTGCGTATAATTCACCAAGCTTGTTATCAATAATCGTATATAATTCACCTACCTTGATATAAATAATCACGTGTAACTTACCAAGCTTGATATCAATAATTGCGTGTAACTCAACAAGCTGGATATCAATAATTGCGTATAATTCACCAAGCTTGTTATCAATAATCGTATATAATTCACCTACCTTGATATAAATAATCACGTGTAACTTGCCAAGCTTGATATCAATAATTGCGTGTAACTCAACAAGCTGGATATCAATAATTGCGTATAATTCACCAAGCTTGTTATCAATAATCGTATATAATTCACCTACCTTGATATAAATAATCACGTGTAACTTACCAAGCTTGATATCAATAATTGCGTGTAACTCAACAAGCTGGATATCAATAATTGCGTATAATTCACCAAGCTTGTTATCAATAATCGTATATAATTCACCTACCTTGATATAAATAATCACGTGTAACTTACCAAGCTTGATATCAATAATTGCGTGTAACTCAACAAGCTGGATATCAATAATTGCGTATAATTCACCAAGCTTGTTATCAATAATCGTATATAATTCACCTACCTTAATATAAATAATCACGTGTAACTTACCAAGCTTGATATCAATAATTGCGTGTAACTCAACAAGCTGGATATCAATAATTGCGTATAATTCACCAAGCTTGTTATCAATAATCGTATATAATTCACCTACCTTGATATAAATAATCACGTGTAACTTACCAAGCTTGATATCAATAATTGCGTGTAACTCAACAAGCTGGATATCAATAATTGCGTATAATTCACCAAGCTTGTTATCAATAATCGTATATAATTCACCTACCTTGATATAAATAATCACGTGTAACTTACCAAGCTTGATATCAATAATTGCGTGTAACTCAACAAGCTGGATATCAATAATTGCGTATAATTCACCAAGCTTGTTATCAATAATCGTATATAATTCACCTACCTTGATATAAATAATCACGTGTAACTTACCAAGCTTGATATCAATAATTGCGTGTAACTCAACAAGCTGGATATCAATAATTGCGTATAATTCACCAAGCTTGTTATCAATAATCGTATATAATTCACCTACCTTGATATAAATAATCACGTGTAACTTACCAAGCTTGATATCAATAATTGCGTGTAACTCAACAAGCTGGATATCAATAATTGCGTATAATTCACCAAGCTTTTTATCAATAATCGTATATAATTCACCTACCTTGATATAAATAATCACGTGTAACTTACCAAGCTTGATATCAATAATTGCGTGTAACTCAACAAGCTGGATATCAATAATTGCGTATAATTCACCAAGCTTGTTATCAATAATCGTATATAATTCACCTACCTTGATATAAATAATCACGTGTAACTTACCAAGCTTGATATCAATAATTGCGTGTAACTCAACAAGCTGGATATCAATAATTGCGTATAATTCACCAAGCTTGTTATCAATAATCGTATATAATTCACCTACCTTGATATAAATAATCACGTGTAACTTACCAAGCTTGATATCAATAATTGCGTGTAACTCAACAAGCTGGATATCAATAATTGCGTATAATTCACCAAGCTTGTTATCAATAATCGTATATAATTCACCTACCTTGATATAAATAATCACGTGTAACTTACCAAGCTTGATATCAATAATTGCGTGTAACTCAACAAGCTGGATATCAATAATTGCGTATAATTCACCAAGCTTGTTATCAATAATCGTATATAATTCACCTACCTTGATATAAATAATCACGTATAATTCACCAAGCTTGATATCAATAATTGCGTACTCAATTTTCGGTATGTCCATCAGAGCCGTCTTCAATTTTTTAATTACATCCTCTCGGGCGCTATAACGCGTTCCGCGAAGCGGTTTTTTAAGTCAGTTGAACAGGAAAAAGTCGCAGGGAGCCAGATCAGGGGAATTCGAAGGCTACTAGATAGTATTTGTGTTGTTTTTGGTCAAAAACTCATGGAAATCGTGTCTTTCGCGATTTCAACGCGGTCCTTTTTTTGCATGAAATTGAGGTCTTTCGGCACCAGATTTGCAGCGACACGTATGAGACCCAAATCATTAACCAAAATGTCTTGAGCGGATCCATAAGCTATGTTCAAGTCCTCTGCCAGCTCTCTGATGGTCAATTTTCGGTTTTCGGCCAACATTTCTTTGATTTTATCGATGTTTTCATCGGTGTTTGACTGCCACTGCATTCGTTATCCTTGACCGACTCACGACCACTTCTAAAGCGTTCGTGCCACCGAAAAACACTTTTCCAAAATTTCCAAGGTCTGCGGACCGTTTAATCCGTTTTTCACACAACATTTAATGCAAACTCGTTGATGCACAGTTAATGCCATTTTCAAACTTGTAAAAAATCGAAAACACGCACAAAGGTAGATGTACTCAGTACAGCTTAACTTTTACAAATGTCAAACTATGACGCTGAAATTTGGAGGGAAGTGTCAATGATAGATGTGGTAACATAACAAAAAAAACATTCCGATCGGGTGACTGACAACGCCACACGGTGGCCGGTCCTAAAACTATTTGATCAAGGTAATTCACAAATATCGATATCAATAACCCCATTTAAATTAACCAAGCTAGATATCAATAATCGCGTATAATTCACAATGATTGATGATGTCAATAACCAATATGAATTAGTTAGAATGTCAAAAGATGTCAATAACCATATTTTAATTCACCAAGGTTGATATCAATAATCGCGTATACTATAATTTACCAAGATGGATGTCTATAATTCCATTTTATTTCGCTAAGCTTGATGTCAATAATCCCATTATAATTCACCAATATTGATTTCAGTAATCCCATTTTATGTACCAAGCTTGATATCAATAATCGCGTATAATTTACTAAGATTGATGTCTATAATTCCATTTTATTTTGCTAAGCTTGATGTCAATAATCCCATTATAATTCACCAATATTGATTTCAGTAATCCCATTTTATGAACCAAGCTTGATATCAATAATCGCGTATAATTTACCAAGATTGATGTCCATAATTCAATTTTATTTCGCTAAGCTTGATGTCAATAATCCCAGTATAATTCACCAATATTAATTTCAGTAATCCCATTTTATGAACCAAGCTTGGTATTAATAATGGCGTATAATTCACCAAGATTGAAATCAATATTTTAATTCAAGAAGTTAGTTTAATAATTCGTTATCAAGAACTGTCCATTATCTCTGATGTGCGAAAAACATAAATTTGGTATATTTTTTCATCCCCTCAATCTTCCCCTTTCTGCCATCGACTCCATGGATTGAATTTTACCAAACCTACACGAATTCTTACGTTGATTATATAATTTAAATATAATTCTAAATAAACATTACTCTTGACTTCTAACAGGTTTGAGTATTTAAGGATCATAAATATTCTTCTTCTCCCTGGCTCCATCCCAACTCACTGTCTGCGAAGACTGTTGGGGTCAGCTCTCCTTGTCCTCAGGTTGTATGCTCTTCTGTCCCGGACTACGTCCTCCAGGCCATGCGTCTGCATCAGGTTATCTTTTGCACCACCCATGAATTCTGTGGTCTTCCTCTGGTTCGAGGAAGATCCATAGAGATTGCCTGATTCACAACGTGATCGGGTGTTCTGCGTCCAACGTGCCCATACCATCTCAATAGCCTCTCCTCCATCTTGTTGTTGATGTATGGAACACCTAGGCTTCCACAAATGCGTGAGCTTTTTATTTTGTCTCTTAGGGACACACTAACTGACCATCTTAGCATACGCATTTCAGCAGTTTCTAGTTGCCTAGAGTAAGAGTTATACATCGTCCAGCATTCGGAGCCATAGTTGAGTGCAGGTCTGACAATCGTTTGGTATACTTTTCCTTTTAAAGGTTCATAAATATTGAATTCTAAGATTTTTAGTTCTTATGAAATAAAGATGTTTCTTCTTTATAATGTTGCTTCCACTAAAGCCTTCAGCCATTATATTTAACCACATATAATCAAGTAGGATCCACCACAACTAATGTATTGAGGTATTTGTTAGCTGCATTTAATGAGTTGTAATATTAAATTTACAGAAAATTCGAAAACTTCATTTATTTCAGGACTATTGTAAAAACAACTATACCGTTGATTGAATGGCATAAATGCATTTAACTGAAAAAATATAAGATTTATTATGTATCGTTTACAAATCATAACAACATTTATTTATTATATTATTTATAAGTCAGTGCATCGAAATTTCTAAGTCAGTGCATCGAGGTGAACATCTGGCAAACACATATCCCAAGAATCTCTCCGATGCTCGCTGAGGTTGTCCCATGCCTCCCCCAATCCCCAGTCCCCAACCCGAATGTTTACTGTTCTCAAGTGATGGATAGCTTGTTCGGAGTTTCGGTCCGATGGTAGGTGTACCAATTCGAACAGAATTCAGTCTTGTTTATGCTCTCCTGATGATGAGGGGAAAGCCTTGAAACCGGTAGGGTTATACCATTATAAAAAGTGGAATTAACACTGTTTGATAAAAAAAAAATACATTTTTTTTTAACAAAAGATTGAATGAAAGAGGTAATGTATCTATAAGTGAGGGGGGTTGACGTTTTTAGAGTTGCTATGAATATCTTTTTTTTTTCATGTTAGGTGGAAGATTTTTGTTTTTATAGAGGCTCTTCATCGGGTTGTTTTATTGTTAAACATGAAGAAATAAATTGATGAAATGTGAAAAGATTTTAGAAGTTGTCGTGGGAAGGGTTTTCCCGCTGAGAGAAAGTAATATCTCTGTGTAATGGGAGAAATGGCGAATCCGGAAAAAAATATTATATTTTCATATCATAAATTGTATTTAAAAAAAAAAGGTTAAATATTAACGTCATTAAAAAATCAGCATAATGCCGAACAAATAGAGCGCACGAAATTTGCAAATAACAATTGATACCAAGAACACAAAAAAAAAACACAAAGAAAATATAAAGGTATTTAAAATGACAATTCAAATAGCGCCGTTTAAAACACACTTTCTTTAAAGACGGTCAAACTTGAAAATTGAACCCATTTTTTTAACAGGTTAAATGTTACTATGAAAATTAAAAAAATACATTTTTATTTAATTAATTCACGAGACAAAAGTGTATTTTACAATACGTGGAAATAAATACACGTAAAACATGTTAAAAAACTTAACATTATTGACAAAATTACAAAACTTTAAATTATTAACAAAATTTGTATAAAGCAATAGTTATAATTGAGAAGTAAATAAATTTATTTTGTATATTTGAATTCAATATATGTACATATTAACTCGTATTTACAAATATTACCAACTTTAGCTACGTAGACTTACGTAAAAATGGAACACATTTTTTCATAGGAAAAAAATACTATAGGGATAGGAAAGTGGTGGTTGTGCCTATTAACCTGGGTAATCCCATACTTTTACGTTTGTCAGAAATAATATCTCTATGACTGAATACTTTTAATTATCAAATACGCTCTGTAACCAAATACGCGGCATAATTTAAAACTCTTCACGATCTCCACAATAAAAAACTCGTAAATATTCCGCATGATCAAACAATTGTTTGCCGAAGACTTCTCAAACAAAAAGACCAGCGATATTGAAAATATCGGTAATGGCTAGAAAAATATGAATTTTCGTCATCGCATCAATTTTTTTGTTTCAGCAAAGTCACCCCAATTAAAATCCCATCTCGATATACCTTCATACAGAGCAGAGCATCCTAAGTCCACAGATCGGCTCCTCAACCACCCCAATAAGTGGAAAAGTAACGTACTTTAGAGAGGGTGAGGTAGCATTGTTCGGGAATGTGCCAGCTTTAATGGAGTTCTAATTTTACCTCGCACCGCCCTCGCTACCTACCCAGCTAAGGGCTCTAGGCACCCTCTTCCTCGCCTTTTACTCAAAAATACCGAATTGCTATTTTAAATATTAATCCTTTCTTGGAAAAATCTGACGTTCTCCGAAACAAGACAGCCTGAAAACTGTATACCTTAAGTCTTACCTTACAATTATTTTAAACGATTTTACAAGTTTGATGGTATGCGTCCCATTGAAAATAAAAAATTTTGCAACTTTTTATTTTGGAAATATTTTGTTATAAAAGCCTTATCAATATTAACAAAATACAAAGAACAAGTTAAGAATCAATTACAATAAAATATCAATTTATAAAGCGCCGTTTGGGGATTAGACTCATCTCATGGTTTGGGGATTAGACTCACTTTGAAATCAAACTCGTAGATGCTGAACCTCGTAGTCAAGGATCTTCTCGCCATTACAAAGTTGATTCAGTGGAGTTTTTTTAATCGAGTGAGCCGTTGCATACCAGCAAACTTACCGGCAACAACGCTGTATTGAATTCGATAACATGAAGTGAAACGATCGGAGCACACCGGTACGCAATTTTTTTTTTGGAAGAATGAAGTAAAGTAAGATATTTATTTGGGGTTGATTTTCTTTCTTTAAAATTAATTTTATTAAGAATATGCATTAGAATATTGACAATTTTAGCTAGTTCTAATGTATATAATTTAAAAATAAATTTGATATTTTTTAGATATGACCAAAGTCATAGAAATCTAGACGAGAAAATACCTGTGTCATTCGAAGAGAGTAGCACATCGCAGGATTTGAACCGACGCCCTTCCGTATGGAAGTCCAGTGCATTTCCATACACTTAAATCCAACTTAGTATTATTGACATATTAAAAATATAAATGAAAGGATATGAAGATAGTGGTTGCAGGCGTGTTCTTCGTTACATCTGCCTATGTTTAGAAAAAACATATTTGGTAAGAAAACCGCAGAAAACTAACCAAGGGAAGAAGACGATCTACAAATAATCTGTTGTATCGTAATTTGTTTAGTAAAACACTGTTTTTTTTTCACTTGACTTACCATTAAAGTTTTCCCCTCATCATCAGGGGAGCATAAAAAAACTTGTTTGCGGTCTGCTGATGAGGGGAAAACATTTTAACTGGTAGAGCTTTACCGTTATAGTAAGTGTTTTACTAAAAAAAATACAATGCTTTTAAACCTTCACAGTGTTAACACCTTATCCTGGCACACATACGAGTATTTCACCTGTTCCACATCTATAAATCTTCTCAAATAGCTCATACGATTTCTTTATTCATTCCACATGCTCAAACCGTTTCAGAGTTCTCTTCTTCATCTAACTCAACACATCAGCCTTAAGTTCACATTCATCCCTAATCACTTCATTCCTTATATGATATTGTTATACCTATACATTGTCATCTCATTTATTTTTCAAGTTCATTTGGCTCCTTTCATTCGTATTTCACATCCATGTTTCACTCCCATATATCAAATTTGTCACTAATACAGGGTGCGTTTAACGTTCCAGACCGATTTTGTTTGGCTGCCATTTTGATTTGGCTGTCATTTGTCAGTTTATATTTGACAGTCGTGGAAAATGGTCAATAACAATATTGTTGTGCAGTGGATTACGATTTTAAATTAATGTGTTGTTTTAAACCAAAATTGTATTGTTTTACACTCCCATTGTATTATAAATTACATTTTACATCATGAGTGTGTTGTTGTCATTTGTAGCGATCTTTCATACATTTTAAAGAAAAACATTTGAGCCTTTATTTTTGTCAAAATATAATTTAAATAATACTTCTTCAGTATTTTGTGTCAAATACACGAATCGAAATTCAGAGATTTTCTTAAATAAATTCCCCGTAGATAGAAACTGGAGAAATTAAAATATTAACAATTAGGGGAAGGAAGATTCTTCGAGACGGTTAAAGATCTGGTCCTCTAATTAGCTGGCTAATGAATTTTTCATCCCCTTTCTCACTGCCGCAGATTGTAGTTTAATTATTCCACATTGGAAACGAGCTTTCTGACGACAAAGTCAGTTAAGCTTTAGTTAAAAGCTTGCTAGACGCTACTTTTCTTTCCTGTATCTCTTTTCGTTTAAATGTGGTTTTTATTATCACTAAGCATAATAATATTCGTTGATACAGCAATATTTTTTTCATAATTAAGTCTTTCCTCTTTTTTGTAAAACCCACGATGTGAATACAGCTTGCAAACATTTTATTCTTCTTCTCTTATTCTACCTGGCTCCATCCCAACTCACTGTCTACGAATACTGTTGGGGTCAGCTCTCCTTCTCCTCAGATTGTATGCTCTTCTGTCCCAGACTACGTCCCCCAGGCCGTGCCTCTGCATCAGGTTATTTTTTTGGACCACCCAAGAATTATTTGGTCTTCTTCTGGCTGTTATTCGAGGAAGATCCATGAAGATTGCCTGGTTCACAATGTGATAGGGTACTCTGCGTCCAACGTGACCACACCATCTCAATCCATCCGCCTCTCCTCCATCTTACGGTTGATGTCTGTAACACCTAGGCTCCCACGAATGCGTGAACTTTTTATTTTGTCTCTTAGGGACACACCAGCTGACCATCTTAGCATACGCATTTCAGCAGTTTCTAGTTGTCTGGAGTAAGAGTTATGCATCGTCCAGCATTCGGAGCCATAGATGAGTGCGGGTCTGATAATCGTTTGGTATACTTTTCCTTTTAACTTTACTGGCATTTTCGGTTCACATAGAACTCTCGTCATTGATTTAAACTTCATTCATCCCACACTTATTCTATGTATTACATCTGTTGCACATCCTCCATCGCTATGGATACTTAAAAGAGATACTTAAAAGATACTTAAAAGAGTAACAATTTGGTAATTTCTCCATCCATTTGCATTACGGGAGTGACAGCATTTGTGTTCTCGAATGGTAGGTACAGATACTCTGTTTTCTTTCTGCTCAGTCTCAATCCATTGCCCTCCAAGATTCTTCTCCACCTTTGCAGACTATTTTGCAGGTCTTCATGTTTTTCACTTATTAATACGATATCGTTTGCAAATAGTAAGACCTTTAGAGATGTTTAGTTTTATTATCGAGTACAAATAACAGATTGACGGAAGTTGAGAAATTTCGACGTTCATATGCATGAAGGATTCAAAGTGAATTACATTTATTTCGGAATATGTGAAGAAAAACTACATTTGAAGAGTAAAACTCATAAACCACTCAAGAGCCAAAAAATACGTAAAGAGTTATAAGAAAAAAACTGTGCGGTATTTGAGTAAACTGCTTGTGGAGATGTGCCCAGTGACATCTTTGGTTGTAAAACAGAATCACTTTTTGTTTGAATTCACATATATGTCATTTATGGGTATATTGTCGCTTGTTGATAGACTTTTTTTACATTAAAAAAATCAGAATATGGTTGTTATGTGGTTTATGAGTTTTACTCTTCATTTATCAACGGACAAAATTATTAAACGACTTTTTTACAAATACAAAATAAGTCAAGAAGGATGGATCTTGTCACCGAAGTTGTTCAATATTTATAAAGACGTATGTGTAAAATAACTACGGTGATTAATCCCTTTACACAAATTGAATAAATAGGAATAGAGTGGATTGCTGTGTGATTATAACATGGTAGTTTTAGACATAAGCGTAGAATGAAGATGAATTGCGGAGTCTGATTAGTAACTATATAAGAGATGCGAAAGATCGGAAAATAAATGTTGCATGAATAAAATTAGGGTGATAAAAATATGATACGAAAATAATTGCCATATATGGGTGAACAATAAAAGATTGGTAGAAGATGAGAAATTCAGCTATTTGAGTAGTATTTTCTCAAAGGATAGACCAGTAAAGTGGGATATTGAACCTCGTGTAGCGATGGAAAACAAAGTCAACGAGACACTAAAACACACGTACTCGAAACGAACAGTAGATCAATTTGCTAAGATGATCGTCCAAAATAGTATTTAAGTACCAACTAAATACTATGATGTGAATGAAGATTTCAAGTTTTTTGGAATCAAGAACAAATATATGAAATATGTCACTAAGAAAATGAGACCACGTCGTTACAGGCCTTGTCTAGTAAGATGATTCTATAAATTCACAACATGAATATTTTTTTAATATAGCATTATATAAAGGGTCTTTCAAATTGAGCGGTTTTTTATACAATTTTTTTTTAATTCTTGAATAAAACACACACAATTTGCTTTGATTTCAAAAAACTTTCTATTGGTCATTGATGTATAATGTATGTCCTTTAAACACAAAAAAACAATATCCGCCAAATGTCCACCTCTTGCAGCTCCACAGATGTCCACTCTTTTGTCAAGATTTTCGATGACATATTGGCATGATTGCGGTTCTAACTCACCAATAATGCGAATAATTTTGTCCTTCAGCTCAGGAATTAATTTAGAGAGATCATGTCCACTCGTTCAGGCTACTTGCATTCCATCACATTCACTCAGACCTTGGTCTTCCCAGCCCAGTATATGAATGTAGATTGTGAATATTTTAGCTGTTTTAGTATTGGGGCAAATATATATTTGTTATTAAGAAATGAGACCACTTTCTTACAGATCCTACCTGGCAACGATTATCTTAAACCACGAGGATTTTAGCATTGTTATAGTCTATGGTTAATTGTTCCATTAAAACGGTATACATTTTAAATAATAAATTACGAAATAATGATAATAAATTTAAAAAATATTGAGAATGATTTAGTATATTCCCTAGTTTAGAGCTCTTTGGATTTACAAATGGAATAGTTGATAGAATTAGAGACGAGGATAGAATGAAAGTTTACGAGACATTACACAAATCGGCTTGTTTACTTGTTTTCCAAGCACTCACTCGACACAGCACTGCAGCGGCTTAACAAGCCGTAAACGAATGAACAAAGAGACTGCACAGCATAGCCGTATACAAGAGCTTTCTGTCTGATAGAGAAGCAAATAAGAAGGTTAGAGAGAGGTACAACAAATAATTAAATAGTGGTTGTATATCCAAGAGTTGTATCGACAGAGGTGTTTGTAATGAGTTGCAGCGCTTTGAACATGTTTGCGAAAGAAGGGTACACTAGAACTGTGAGCACTAAATACTAGGTAAGTCCAAAAAGTAAGTGTACTGAATTTTTGTAGGTTACAATTTTTTTTATTTAAACAAAAAAATTACGTGGTTACCGTAGTACATATGTAAGCTATTTTTCGACATAGTCGCCATTCCTCTCAATGCAGGTGGTGAAGCGGGGTATCAACTTTTTGATGCCTTCCTCGAAGTAGTTTCCCGCCAACCCCTCCGTCCACTTCTCCACCTCCTCCCATACCTCCTCGTCGGTTGAAAACCTTTTTCCACCCATGTGCAGCTTCAGGGAGGTAAAGAGATAGTAATATGAAGGTGCTAGGTCAGGGGAATGCGCGGGAGGGTTCAGGACATCCCATTTAAACGAGGCGAGCAGTTCCTTCGTGGCGTTGGCCGTGTGTGGTCCGGCATTGTCGTGCAGCAGGCAGACTCCCTTTGTCAGCATACCTCTCCTCTTGTTCTGAATCGCCCTCCGAAATTTTTTTTGGGTCTCACAGTATCTTGCAGAGCTGATGGTCTCCCCTTGAGGCATATATTCAATTAAAATTATGCCTTGACAGTCCCAAAACACGGATGCCATGATTTTCTTGGCTGAAATTGTGGTTTTGAACTTTTCTGATCATCATGCACAGACGTACGACCGTTTTTAAACTCGCGACACCACTTGTACACACTCGTGCGATTCATAGCTTTATCACCATATGCAGTTTTCACCTCATTATAAACCTCAACCGGAGGTTTTCCCTTCCAAACAAGATAACGGATGACGCCGCGTATTTCGCCCTTGGCGGGAGATCGGATTGACATTTTGCACGAAACGTGTTGTCGCGTCGACACTTCTCAACGTACTGACCTCGAGCCGGTCTCGTTGCGGAGGGGAAGGGTCAGGCTATACGGAAGTGTAGCCAGCATGTCGAAAATAAAATCCATCCGGTCGTGAGAGCCTCAGTACACTTACTTTCTGGACTTGCCTCGTACATGACCCAAATAGGACACCTTTCGGATTTTAATATTAGTCAGCAACTCTCTATCAACTTTGGCTCTTTGAAGAACCCTTGTGTTGTTGACCATATCCGTCCAGGGTGTCCGTAGCATTCTCCGGTGCATCCACATTTCGAATGCTTCCAGTCGGTTTATACTACTTACTTTGAGGGTCCATGATTCCACTCCATGCAATAACACTGACTACATGTCTAAAATACGTAAAGATTCTATTTTTGCTTGTTGTCGAAAGGTTTTCTGTAATCTACAATTTCTGGATGATAAAAAACGTTGATGCGCCTTACGTTCCGTGGAATAAGAAGTATCTTCTTCCGCTTCAAAACGATTTGCCTTCACAGAACCTGGTATATCACTTCAAAAACAGTTATTTCAAATGGATACTGAAACGGTTCACGGTATCCAAATCTTTCATATCTGCCAGCAAATGCTGGAATGAGTTGCCCCAGGCCTTGAAGGAGCGGGTGAATAGTTGTACCTTCAGAGATGCTCTAAAGTGTTATCTTCTGGGTGGTTAATAGGTTTCTTAGTGGTTAATAGGTCTCTTATTTGCTTTTTCTTTTCTTTCTATACTCTCTTTTCGCTGGTGGTGAATCGGGGATTGTGCGTGCGTGTTTGTGCGTTATCTTCTCATTCATTTTTATATTACTGCTTAACTATTTCAATGTATTGTGTCGTGGTTTTTTTATGTGTGAACATCATTTCCCATTTGTCATTTTACTTTTATAAAATTTAGACTCTTTTGAGGCTTTCCTTTTTTTTCGTTCTTACTGACAGTTAACCTGAGGTGGTATATGTGGATTTACTTTTTATTTTGTTTTCTGTCATACATTTTGTTTTTTTTTAATCTAGATATACGGGAGTGTGGGATAAAAGCCCCCCGATGTCCTTGCGGTCGGACTCGCCCTACATTAGTGAGGTGTATCTCGGCCGGGGGAACGTTTGTGGGATGAGCCCGGACCTTTTAATGTCTTCTCTCTTAAATGTATTTTTCTGCCATATTTTTATTTTCTGTGTTTTTTTTTCTCTTCTTCTTATTCTACATATGCAAGAGTGTGGACTGAAAAACATCTGATGTCCCCGTGGCTGGGCTCGCTCTATATTGGTAGGGTGTATGTTGGCCGAGGGGGGTGTTATTAGATGAGCCCAGATCTTTTAATAGCTTCTGTATTTAATGTATTCTCTGCAATTTATGTGTTAATTGTTGTATACATTTTTTTCATGGTGCCCTGAAAATAGAATCAATTTAAGAGATAAACGAGCCTGTTGTTCGTAACACAGTTTCTTAAATCTTGAAATAAAACTAGACACGGTTACCCTCAATTCAAGATTTGAGCGTTTTTTAATTTTTATTTCAGCTACCTCTGAAAACCCAGCTTTGCAGAAGTAAGCCGGGGGGATGTTACTAGATGAGCCCAGACCTTTTGATAGCTTCTGTCTTTAATGTATTCTCTGCAATTTATGTGTTCTTGAAGTATATTTAAATGTATCATGTATATACTGTGTTGCTGTTGATGAACCTTTAGCGGGATGCATTACTGGTACGTCGTGATGATTATGATTGTTTTGTATTTAAAATAAAATACGTCGATTCAGGAATGCGGGAAGTGAGAGTGAACAATAATCTTTATTTGTCGATAAGTAGGTTTTTATAGATGTGCGTGAATGCGCCCGCAATACATACTTTATCTCACTCCTGCGCGTGCAGAGGTGTTTGCAGACGTTGCGGATAATATAGTGGGTAGAATATTTATTGGCAAAAACGGTGAGACAACGCGATGCGTTCTCTTTCCACCGTGGAATGTAACGTAAATATTATTTGCGTGTAAACAATATTAGTGTTCTGGTATGCGACCTTTGTACATGTCCGAAGGTTGGTTCGTCGGTCGTTGACCGTGCGTGTTGACAATATTTAGGGACGACGGTATTCCCTACAAACCCATATTTATTTATTTATATATCAAAAGGCAAACAATTTCAAACTATAGAAAGAACAACAAAGCATCAAAATACCTTCCAGTTGGTCCATGTTACAGTAATTGATTGATTTATTGAATATGGAAGTGGACTCCACTAACATGTTGAGCTTCTCTGTCCTGAGAGTGTACAAACATTTCAGTACTATACATGATTTAAGTCGCTCAAAACATTCAGGGATTAATCTTGTCAATATTTACACTGCATCTTCCGGCGCTGTATTTACTTCTCTCCTCAACTTTTCTCCTCTTGACTTCCAGTTTTCTCTTAATCTCTTTATATCTTATATACTTTATTCAAAAATAATTCGCTTAAATTTATATTTAAATAGCAACAATTTAAATATTATATTTACTAGTTTTGTGATCAGTTAATTTATACGTATAAGAACATTCTTTATATTAATTATTATACGCCAAATGTAGAACATATATTAAAGTGAACGGTACCTTGACTGATTGGTTTAATATCACAAAAGGGGTAAATCAAGAAATATATGTCGCTCTAGTTTAAATATTTTACATTGATTTAAGTTTGAATTTGTGGTGCTTTCCAAAATACTGTTGTGGACTTTTGTATTGTATTATATTAAATTTTCGTATTATACAGTACAACCTAGTCCTCATTGCCATATAGCAATCTCTTTCAACCAACCAGAAAAATGTTAAAGAGGTCTTAAGTACAAATCTGACTAGAATTCTGATTCGGTAAACAACTAAGTGCTGCAGGAAAAAAAATCTGATTCGGTAAACAACTAAGTGCTGTCGGAAGCCGTATGGAGGAAAATTCAGTTGAAGTCGAGAGGGAGAATAAATCATTTTTATTATATTGACTTTTGTGGCTTAATTGATAAGACGTTTGACTTTCACCTGAGGTTTCGAGTTTGATTGCCGATGGTACCGAAAAAAGGTCCCAGTATGATGAATGAATTTATCAGGTAACAATACTTAAACGTGTTGAGTATGTATACTAGTGTTGTTCGTTCTTTGCGTGCGGTAAACACGAAAGTTCTAAACACGAAGGCGTAATTACTGGGCCCGAATACAATATAGTCTCCCAGCCACACTCTACAATATGTTCGATTCACCAATTCTGAGGTCTTGAAAGTTGACATATGCAAGAAGAAATTCAATTGATAAGATAGCAATGAATGTCATTCAAGTTTTAATTAAGAAAATGGAACAAAAGTAAAGTAGATTGAATTTTTCGAATCCTTGAATACAAAATAATGAAAATATATTCTGGAAAATACAAAGAGAATACACATCTATATTTCACTCTAATAAAACACGTAGAGTAACGATTCCGTCAATAAACTGAGCTGGACCCAGCAACTGGAATAAATTTCATCTCCCAGAACTTTCCACTTTCCCCACGAGGAGTGTTTATTTTTCTTCTCTCTCCTTTTTAATGCCGCCTCTGAGAAATCACGGCTTGCCCTTTTGCTGCCCGTTTAATTCAATATATTCCGAAAGAACATTTTGATTCCTGACAGTGCTTCTTAAATCATTGTGACGATAATCATTTAAGCAGAAAATTTAAAGCTAATAAAGGTGTCTGATCTATAAGGTCATTCAAACAATCTTCTTTTCTTTGTTCATTTACGATTACGAACAATAAAAATCTAAATATTTATCAATTAATAATTTTAACAACACTCAAGTGTCACTGGAGTTTTCTATACAAATATATAATTTTAAACGTGCAGATGTGGGTTGGTTAGTTCCTTATTTAACACTTGCCACCCTGTGATGGATATCGAGTGACCAGGACTTATATTTAATTTGATTATTCTACGTTTTAATACATAATAAAAATATTTTTATAGCTTATTACAAAAAATAACCTAGCAGATTTTGCATAATTTTAATTGAAAACATACGTTTTTCACTGGATGCGTCCAGCACCGTGACTGGTGGACTTTTTTAGCACAGTAAGGCAAGTGTTAATGGCCGCAGCCTCCACCTTCCTGATACTCAACCTTTTTATTTTTATATATTTGAAATTTTTCAATAGAAGTTATTTAAATCCAATGTAAGAGCGATATTAAGGAGAGCCTGCTCAGTAAACGACGCTATATAAATTTTGCTTTTATTTTCATTTTCAATAAGAAAAAGATAATTTATTTTATCGATATTTATTCTAGCAAAAAGGACAGTATATAATAGTGTCTTGGTGCCCACCTTGATGTACGGAAGTGTAACTTAGACTTGGCAGAAAAAGGAAACGAATACGATTAATGCTGTGAAGATGCATGCACTAAGAATTTGTAAAGTATGTTATTTATAGTTAAGGCATTAACATTGCGGAACTTTAAAGACATTGTAATTTGTTTTTATCAAACACTCTTTATTCCACTTTTGGCAACGGCATAACCCTACAGGTTTCAAGGCTTTCACCTCATTATCGGGGGAGCACAAACAAGACTGAATTATTTTTGAACTGATTTATTGAAAAGAGATCTCGTGAACACAAATCCGCCTTAACAAATCCTCTAATTTATTCTGAAATGGTTAATAATTGTCACCGTGAAAACCATACATTTTCTATCGATGATGCCAAATTCTTACATACAGACAGATTAGAGGCCCAAGAAATTTTTAAGTCAGTGCATCGGGGATAACATCTGGCAAATATAATATATACATTCCCAAATTCTCGCCTCTGCTCGCTGAGGCTGTCTCGTCCCTCCCTCCACCCACAGTCCCCAACCCAAATGTTTACCGTTAGAAGTGTGTATGATATATCGGTAGCAGTTCAAACAGAATTCAGCCTTGTTTGTGCTCCCCTGAAGATGAGGGGAAAGCCTTGAAACCGGTAGGGTTATACCGTTACAAAAAGTGGAATAAACAGTGTTTGATAAAACAAATTACAATGATTTTTAAAGTCTCAATGTTTGAAAGAAGGTGTCATGAATACATAAGAAATGTGTGAATGGCTGTTTTAAGTAAGACAAAGAAAGGAGCTTTTAGATGGTTTGGATATGTGGAGAGAATAAATTATGAAAAAATGAGTTAGCGAATATACAAGTGGGCATGGAAGAGGTAAATTGAGGAAAACGTGTCTGTACTAAGTTAAAGTGAAGATTATGCATAATAGAAGATTTTGCATGATAAGATGTTTGTATATGGAGGAGGGGAAAATTGTGAACTTGGATAGAAAATATTGAAGATCTGTTCTCTCTGCCTATCTTGCAACTAATTTATTAGCAAACTCACCGGCCACACCACTGTAATGGATCCGACGGCACACCAAAGTGAGACCATCGAAGTACACCGGCATGTTTTCTCCATTTTCTTTCAAAGTTTATATTCAACCCAAATCATAGGTATCCTTATGGCCCCGAACTTGGCAGAAATATTGCCTTTGTGATTCGAGGAAGAAGCACAGCGTGAGGCTAGAACCGGCAGCTTTCCACACGGAAGTTTAATTATTTATTATTTAACACTTTTATTGCAAATACAATTTGGCGGGGTTATTGCCAGGCGGCAATCTCTTCTACCCAACCAGACAAAAGTAAATTAAACAAGTTACATGGTTGCATAAATCATTCAAATGACTATTCATCCCAACGAAATTCATAAACACATACGTGAGCATATGCCCACGAACCCTACAAAGACGGACAGTCACTGAAACATTTTTTTTCATATAAAGGGAGATATCATCAATCAAAAGGAAAGGAAGGGATGGTGGATAGGAAAAGAAAAATCGGGAATGAAACACGTTATTTTACTGACTGGAAATTAAAAGTTTTTTCAGTCGCTTCTTAAAGCATGCCAAGGACGGAGCGAGTTTTATATTGGTTTGTAACTAATTCCAAAGTCTCACTGCATGGACAGTAAAGGACGATGTAAAAAAAGGGATGGAGGGTAAGTAGAATACGGGTTGCGATGATAGGAATTCTAATGGGATGGGGGATAAGTAGAATACGTGTCGCGATGATAGGAAGTCTAGTGGGATGGGGGATAAGTAAAATACGTGTCGAGATGATAGGAAGTCTAGTGGGATGGGGGATAAGTAGAATCCGTGTCGCGATGATAGGAAGTCTAGTGGGAGGGGGGGGGGGGGTAAGTAGAATACGTGTCGCGATGATAGGAAGTCTAGTGGGATGGGGGGTAAGTAGAATACGTGTCGCGATGATAGGAAGTCTAGTGGGAGGGGGGGGGGGGGGGGGGGTAAGTAGAATACGTGTCGCGATGATAGTAAGATAATAAAAATTAAAGAATCGTTAAGTTTTCTTTACAATTTAAGAAAACTTATAAGATAATCAATTTTTTTTTCAAGAGTGATTATAGATTTGAAAAATGTTTAGAATCTCTGATGTATCCAGACCAGCATCACAAAACAAGCAAGACCAAGTCCAAGGAAAATCGTTTCAAGTCTCACTACCGAATTTATTTGATCCATAGCAGATTGTGGAGGTATTTAAATTAAACTCAGACTGGAAAAGCAGAGCTGGGGCCTGGCCAGAGGTGGAACTAGGCTCCGGGCGCAACTACAACTTTAAAAGTAGGGAAGAACTTAGGTTTAGCAGGGTAGAACTTAGGGCCCACTCAAAAATATTTAGTAAGATTCTTTTGGCTTTTTTTTTCAATTTATTTCAATATTTTACACTCAATCATACCATTATATCAATTCCATGCTATATTAGGTAGAGAGAAAATACCACCTAACTTATCTATAATGATATACTTTCTTCGCCTGCTCTACATACTTATTTACATTTTCTCTAACAGCCTCTTCTGTTTCTCTTATTCCTTACATGTTTTACTTTAAAAATTATCCTTGATTGGCCTAAACACACTTTTCTTCCTTGCATTAAAAACATTTTTAGCTAGTCTTTCTTCACCCATCCATTCAACATATTCAAATCAAATTAAATCATTTACAATAATCGGACAATGGACCATCAAAATTGAATAGTGAAATGGGTTTTTAAACTTAATAATTGTAAAATTTAAAAAAAAAAATTTTTTTAGTGTTTACTATTACCAGTATAGAACTTAAAATTTATAGGATTTCAGTCTAGTTTATACTAAAGGCCACTTTAATAGTTTTTTATTTGGTTGGAAGAGATTACCCCATGGTAATAATCCCACCAGGATTTACTGTTTATAACGAAAGTGTTATGATAAAACGATTTAAATTTAAATTCAAGATCAATAAAAATACAACTTTTTGCAAAAGATCGCATGTCGCTACTTCCTGAAAATTTCTAAGCACTTTTTTCGATCATGATTCTGAAACTACCCTAGTTTAAAAAGGTTTTTTTTTATATATTTATTTACTACTTGCGTCAAGTAAAATTACCAAAAGATTGGTGCAATTTGATTGAAAGAAATAGTCGAGTGCCAACGTTACATTTGGAAGCATTTGCCACTATGATCAATGCTGTAAATCGTCACCCAAACATACCTACTCCATAAGACCTCATTTGAACACGAGGCTTACATTATACAAGCCTAGTATAAAGTTCTGTCGGTAACGATAATCGAAATAATCGAGACAATAATCGAATATCACTCTGCCTTACATCGGTTCATCTTCAAAACAATTGTCTACTCCGATTTAGTGGCGTCAAAGGACATTTTTGCTGCATCCGAAGCATTATGTGTATGTATATTATTTATGGTTAAGGCGTTAACACTGTGGAGGTTAAAATACATTGTTATTTTTTTATTCAAACATTGTTTATTCCACTTTATATAACGGTCTAACATTAATGGTCCCATCATCAGGGGAGCACAAAGAAGACTGGATTTGAATTCGATCTGGCACTGACATACTCGCTTCTGACATTAAAAACCCGATTTTTTACCGTTAGAAGCATATATGTCAGTGCTAGTTCGAACATAATTCAGTTTTGTCTTTGCTCTCGTGACGATGAAGTAAAAACCTTGAAACCGGTAGGGTTTTACCGTTAAATAAAGTGGAATAATCCAAGTTTGATTAAACAAATAACAAATTCTATGAAAGTACAGACAACTTAATTTTTTTAATTTTTTATTTATTATTACACATGACAAGAAATATACACAATTTGCGAAAAAAACAACAGGTAATTTGATTTGGACATACAATTTTATTGAATCTGGGTTTGTTATCTTTCATTTGTCGTATCCCCAGTAAACTAGGATTTTGCCTGTGTCTCACTGAGGATATTAAGCATGAAAAAATAAATTAATACTTCTTTCCGATTTTTGAACCCCGTTGCACGCTCTCATCAATCTGACAAACAGTGACACTCAACTACAACTGGAAACATCTTGCGAAATTCAACTCCTCACACATCATCACTCCAGAAAGACCAAAAATATTCATCCCACAATATACGGCACACAATCATAAGAATAAAAATTAAAATTAAAACAAAAAATACACAGAAACACAAATACAAAAACAACAAGAAGAAAACCACACTCAGGAGCTCACACAAATCGTTCCCACTCGTCATTCATCCTGAAAGCCCAAGTACTCAAAATCCTGTCGCAATAACAACCACGCCCCGATCGACTGTCTAAATGGTTTTCCTACCTTTACCTTTATTTAAGTCGGCACGCCATTGTACGTAATGGGAGCCAAATAAGCATATTGCCTTTGGGCAAAAGAGGTTTTAACTCTAGGGATGGTGAACATTTCATTAGTTGCCATGCGTGTCATGTGTCTCTGCTGAGTCTGCATCTTCCCTTCCTCTCGATGGTAGTGCCAGAGAATGGATTTGAGATGTAAATTGGCTATGTTCAGGACCTGATACTCTCTGAAAAGCTCCGCCGTGAGATACCGAGCAGGAAGTTTATTAATTATTTTCACAATCAATTGCTGGGCTGTTTGAACTACAAGCTTTAAGCTACTTTATAAGTATATTTACAGCGCTGTGAATCATTTTCATGTCAAACCTTAAGTCCGTCGTCACTAATATTCTTTTCCCTCAGGTGTGTCGCCACCGGAGAAAAAGTCAGTTTGAGCAGTTTCTTCTTTGTCACTAAGTGGCATTACGCTCATAAAAAGATAAAGAATATTTCGATCTTTTAGTGAAGATCTCGCTGGATGAAAACTTATTTTGACCCCCATAACAGCGTGGGTGGTAGTAGGATCAAACTGAACTGTAGTCGGTGCTGCCATTGTTTGCTGCGCTAAGAAAAATATATATACGAGTAGAAAGCAACCATGCGCTGACTTGAATAATATCTGGTGATACCAAGTCCTAGAAAATCCAAAATGTAAAGAAAACTGTCTCAGGCGTGAGTTTCAGAATGGTAGGAGACATGCCTTTGGCCAAGAAGCTCTGGATATTCTCTACACGAGATACAAAACGGCCTACAGTCAACATAAATCTGAGGCTTTAAGGACTAAACGAGAAGCGTGGAGGAGGCACGTGGATTGATTGGGTCTCACGATTTGACTCCTGCGGTGTCCTCTATAGGAACAATCATCTCCACTGGAAGAAACTCTTCCTTCGTATATGGGGTCAGGGCTTCTGCCTTTTTTGGTGTTCTCTGCCTCGCGATGACACTTCTTACAATGTATGATTATCACCTAAAAGTGAGAATCCTGTCCCAAATTCCTCCTTTGGCGCCCAAGTCAACATCTATCACCACTGACAAGGTCATAACAGTTATCAATGCCCTTACTGACGACAAATCATCATTGGTCGACTGCATTGATGTCCTTTTGATTGAGAAATGCTGGAACAGTGCTTAGGTCAGACTGGTGAGCCGGGATAATTCGGCCTGAAAAGAGCCACGGGATAGAAAGTATAAACGGGGATAAGTGTGATTAATTTTTAAATTTATTTTATTTTATTAAAACGATCAAATGGCCTTTTTGATAGAAATGTATCTTTCTTCTATCTCACAAGGTTATAAACCTCATCACTTTCAACATATCATGGTCCAGTTTAGTTATCGGGATCTGCAATTTGCAGTTTACAAAACATAAAAGCTTCCACTTAATAAATCAGTAAAACCTCGGCTGTATGCGTTTAATCTTCTCAACATGGACATCATAGTTGGGTCTAACAATTGATGTATTGTATTTTATGATTAAATATTCTGATATCGAATAAAAACCGAAACCTTTGATCTTAGAAATCTGTTCTCTTCGTCCACCCAAAAAGCCATTAGACGTGATGTCATGAACATATTATAAGAAAAGAGTCGTGAATTCGTTAAATTTAATTACTTTAAGGTCAGCCGATAAAGCGTAACCTTATGCACCCTTATACCGAGCGGGTTTCCATTGGGGTGGATCCGGCCACCCCTATTCGAGGCACGTTTCCGAGAAAAATAAGACGCCGTACGTGCCCAGTGTGCAGAGTTATGGAGCACGCAAAAAGGATGAGTTTATGGGGTTTATCGGTGCATTACACATTTATTGTGAAGAAACACGACCCGAACCGGAACGGCTAAATGTGCGAGAATTCTTTTTCAGCGTGTGGAGAAAATAAGGAAAGATTTTTGTAACCTTATTGCACTTGTTGAAATTCCAATTCTTTTTTTTTTTTTTTTTCTTCAAAAAATGCCAACACTTTAAAAGAAAATGAGATACTTAAAAATCGGTGAATTTGGTTGAATCGAGTGCGATATAACACTGTGGTGGTTTTCAGTTTTTTCCACTTCAAGACATCATTTTTGTATACATTTTTTTCATGGTGCCCTAAAAATAGAATAAATTTAAGAGATAAACGAGCTTGTTGTTCGTAACACAGTTTCTCAAATCTTCAAATAAAACTAGACACGGTTACCCTCAATTCAAGTTTTGAGCGATTTTTTATTTTTATTTCAGCTACCTCTGAAAACCCAACTTTGCAGAAGTAATTTGTCACAAATGAAACCAGGTTTTGTTGAGATTTGGCACTCAATAAAAGGCATATTTTTTTACTGATATCTAAAACCCAATCAGTTATATTGATACGGTTTTGAAACATGCGGCTTTGTATGTTTCTTTTATTATATTTGTTAATTTTATTCAAATAAATGGTCGTGAAACTTACCTTTCAAGTTCAACAACATGCGTGTACATCTGAGTAGGTAATATTAAAAAAAGAACATGTCCACCAAATGAGAATGTTGGGAAACTGCAAAAAAACTGTTTGCATTAAAAATATATTACATAATAATTCATTGTAAAAATATATGAAATCCTTAAAATCGCTTAAGGTGACTTGATTTGTTGTTTAAAATCGAATCATAATAATTAATGAAATAATGAAAAAGGTCATTCTTAACAAAAATCATTGTTTAACATAACAAACATTTGTAATGTTTTGAAATTCAGTTTAAAAGCTCATTATAAAAGATTTTGCAATGAGTATAACAATGCTTATCGCTCGCTTTACTGGAAAATTATAATGTATAATTTTATCGCTTTACGCAAAATACTTTGCACAACTTTGATCATCAACAACAAAACGCTCAAGAGTTGAAGTTAATTTTAAACAATTCGCTTATTTAAGTTCCCCGGGGAGTTTGAGATTCCGTTACCCAGTTTCCTCGATTTCAACGTTCATATGCAAAAGGGATCCAACGTGAATTCCATTTATTTTGGAATGTGTGATGAAAGGTTACATTTATTAAATGACAAAATTGCTAAACGAATTTTTTACTTAATCAGAATGAACCTTTTCTTCAAATGTTGATACTGTTATAATTCATTTGGTTAGCAAATATATGTATCATATGTATAATTTTAAAGAAATCTCAACACAGAAAATAAATTGCTGTAAAAGATTTGGCGATGAAAACGATTGTGATATTGGGTTTAACTTATACTCGTATATGTGTGAACAAAATTTCTAAATAATAAATATCCGTAAAAACCCATCAAGATTAACTGATACCCATTTAAAAATGAAATTAAGGATGATAACTACAAGTATGCAGCCTTCCATGAAAATTACGGGTGATAACTACAAGTATACAGCCTTCCATGAAATTATGGATGATAACTACAAGTATACAGCCTTCCATGAAATTAAGGATGATAAGTACAAGCATATAGCCTTCCATGAAATTAAGGATGATAACTACAAGTATACAGCCTTCCATGAAATTAAGGATGATAAGTACAAGCATACAGCCTTCCATGAAATTAAGGATGATAACTACAAGTATACAGCCTTCCATGAAATTAAGGATGATAAGTACAAGCATACAGCCTTCCATGAAATTAAGGATGATAACTACAAGTATGCAGCCTTCCATGAAAATTACGGATGATAACTACAAGTATACAGCCTTCCATGAAATTATGGATGATAACTACAAGTATACAGCCTTCCATGAAATAAAGGATGATAAGTACAAGCATACAGCCTTCCATGAAATTAAGGATGATAACTACAAGTATACAGCCTTCCATGAAATTAAGGATGATAAATACAAGTATACAGCCTTCCATGAAATTAAGGATGATTACTACAAGTATACAGCCTTCCATGAAATTATGGATGATAACTACAAGTATACAGCCTTCCATGAAATTATGGATGATAACTACAAGTGTGCAGCCTTCCATGAAAATTACGGATGATAACTACAAGTATACAGCCTTCCATGAAATTATGGATGATAACTACAAGTATACAGCCTTCCATGAAATTATGGATGATAACTACAAGTATACAGCCTTCCATGAAATTATGGATGATAACTACAAGTATACAGCCTTCCATGAAATTAAGGATGATAAGTACAAGCATACAGCCTTCCATGAAATTAAGGATGATAACTACAAGTATACAGCCTTCCATGAAATTAAGGATGATAAGTACAAGCATACAGCCTTCCATGAAATTATGGATGATAACTACAAGTATACAGCCTTCCATGAAATTATGGATGATAACTACAAGTATACAGCCTTCCATGAAATTATGGATGATAACTACAAGTATACAGCCTTCCATGAAATTATGGATGATAACTACAAGTATACAGCCTTCCATGAAATTAAGGATGATAAGTACAAGCATACAGCCTTCCATGAAATTAAGGATGATAACTACAAGTATACAGCCTTCCATGAAATTAAGGATGATAAGTACAAGCATACAGCCTTCCATGAAATTAAGGATGATAACTACAAGTATACAGCCTTCCATGAAATTAAGGATGATAAGTACAAGCATACAGCCTTCCATGAAATTAAGGATGATAACTACAAGTATACAGCCTTCCATGAAATTAAGGATGATAAATACAAGTATACAGCCTTCCATGAAATTAAGGATGATTACTACAAGTATAGAGCCTTCCATGAAAAAAATAAACGAAACAACTTTTTTACCCCTGATTATTTTGGAAGTTATTGTAAAGTAATTCGTTTATATAGTTTTTATTGGAAGATTGTTTATTGATTTATCATAATGTCATGTAGCGTTAGACATAACATGACCCGCTTTTGTCTAAGTTTAGCCATGCCTGCATAGGAGTGTTGTTTTCTTGTTGAAGGGTTGAGAATTTGTTACGAAATGGTGAGGTTTTCAAGAGATATAAAATGTTCATGTGTCAGAATGGGGGGTTCTCATAAACAATGTTTGTTCAAAAAACATGGAGAGCATGGCTGCGTGGTAATGCACTGGAATTTTGTGCGGAAGGTCGTCGGTTCGAATCTCGAGTTGTGCTACTACCCTTGAACGACACATGCACTTTTTTCCGCCCAGTGTTCGAGGGTAGCTATGACTTCGGTCATATATATTCTTTCAAAAAAACATGGAGTAAACCATTCACTTGTATTTAACCACACCTATCAACACAACTGATGCCCATCTTCATGCCGGGGAGTTATCAGTTCGATTCTTGTTGGATCCTTGATTTTTTTTTAAGTCTGCAGTCCTGTTTTCTCTAAAGCTTTATTTAACAACTTTGTTGGTTGTAATAGATTACCACAGAGCAATATGTCTGACAATTTGTACTGTATACCGCTTAAGTGTAACATAATACCATTTTACAATTAAAACACTTGTCCCAGGGATCGCAGGTTCGATTCCCGTTGGTATCCAGATTTTTTTTGATAATTCCATTCTGGTTTTTACTTTAGCTTTGTTATAGATTTTTGTGATGAGTAGAGAGAGATTCCCACATAAAAATATACCCCTTTAGATGGGCCTTTAAAAAATGAAAGCTTAATGCAATTCTGAGATATATTTTTAAATTTATTAATTTAATATTAAAATATCACAATGAACACAGAGCTTTTAACATTTAGCATGAACACAGAGCTTTTAAATTTAGCATTTTTTTATCAAAATTAGAACACATAATTTAAATAAAAAATTACAATATACATATGTTAGATATAAATAAAAATTTAATTATTCAAAAACTGTTCGTCTAAAAAAATATATTTAGCATTAGTCATTTGATTTTCAATGTCAGAGATTTAACAAAATACAGATTCAACAAAATATAAACACAAATTCGTATTTTCAAAGTTTCGTTTGTTGAAGTTTAAATTTCACAAAAACACCTTTAAGAGCATTTAAAACTAAATTTGGAAACGAGCTTTTGATTTTTGGGACGTTTCGTAAGTCTAACGAAAATAATTTTCCCTTTTTAACTGAAATTAGCGAATAGAATAATAACTGAAATTATTCAAGACAGATTGTTTTAATGAGATCTTCTTTGAATTATAAATATTTTTGCTCTATTTTCATAGTTGAATTTGTTACAATTATTATTTGACGGACAAGCATAACGCTTAATGAGCCCCTCGGGGTTTTTAAAACCAGCTCTAAATTCTGTCCAAGTTTAAACGTAGAATAGTCGATATCAATGTCATGGGCTGTTAAATTGTCCTTCGTGATGAAATTTATTTATTTCAACTGTCAAATGTTTGATAAATATATTGAAAAATAACATAGAATTTAACATTGATATGTAAGCAGTGTTATGTAATAAGACAGCACAAGTCGAACATCACACAAAAGTAAATCCATACAATGTAATCAATTCATTCCGGTAAGAACAACTTCTTCATTTTACTCCTGTAAGTAGCTAAAGCCATATGAGAATAAATACAATGTCCCGAATGTAATCAATTAACCCCGGTAAGAACAATTTCTTAATTTTACTCCTGTAAGTAGCAAAAGCCATATGAAAATCGATACAATGCTTCGTATGTAATCAATTCGAAGGTCATCGGTTTGATCCCCGCGCTGTGCTACTCCTCTCGAACGACACAGGCACTTTTTCCGCCTAGTGTTCGAGAGTATAAGGATACCTATGACTTCGGTCATAACTTTTCTTTCAAAAATAAAAAAATAAATAAAAAATTAATCGCGGTAAGAACCATTTCTTCATTTTACTTCTGAAAGTAGCTAAAGCCATATGAAAATCAATACAATGCTTCAAATATAATCAATTCATCTCGATTAGAACAACTTATTCATTTTACTCCTGTAAGTAGCTAAAACCATTGAAAATCAATACAATGCTTCAAATGTAATCAATTCATCTGGATAAGAACAACTTCTTCATTTTACTCCTAAAAGTAGCTAAAACCATATGAAAATCAATACAATGCTTCAAATGTAATCAATTCATCTGGATAAGAACAACTTCTTCATTTTACTCCTAAAAGTAGCTAAAACCATATGAAAATCAATACAATGCTTCAAATGTAATCAATTCATCTGGATAAGAACAACTTCTTCATTTTACTCCTATAAGTAGCTAAACATGAAAATCAAAACATCGCGGTAAGAACAACTTCTTCATTTTACTTCTGCAAGTAGCTTAAGTTATATAAAATCAACACAATGCGCATATTGACTACCCAATCTGTGGTGTATTTTTCTGCAAGACTTGTACAAATAATTGATTGCAACCACTTCACTATGGAACAAAACATTTAGCCGAGTGGGCCTACGAGGAATGTGTAGCATGACAAGCGGAGTTAATTTCGTACTGTGAAATAACAACTGACAATCTTAAACAATGTTGTGAGGTCAAACATATTTCTTCATTCTGACAATGTTGAGAGCCTCATCACTTCCAACAACACATACCCCAACTCAATTGTTGTGATCAGCGATTTGAAGTTTACAAATCGTAAAGACCTCCGCTGTAGGACAAAATATCAATTTATTAAATAAACTATATTATTATTATCACCCAGTTATTAAAAAAAACTCATATTCAAACTGAAAAAAAAACTTAATTTAAAAAAAAAAATATTATTTGGTGAATAAAATTAAAATAACAAGAAAAATGATTCACCTAACACTTAATATTAAAAAAAAACCTTAAGGGGTGTCTTTCAACCCAACTGAATATTAAACCATATATTTCCTTTGAGGTTCTTCGTAATTATTGTGGAACCTTTCAAGATATCCAAATTCGATGATTCTTAACGTTAGATTTCACTTGTACATCACGGAAAAAAATTGTATGTATCTTATCAACCAATTTATTTTTCAAAGAATGGTTTTATAAAGCGATGCGTAGAAAATTAACCCTCCTCAAGAGTGCTCTAAATTGGGACTTAAACCCAATATTACTAAACAAATCACGTTTGGCAGCTCTAGCAACGCCCGAACGATTCATGTATAACCCATTTTTGTATAAAGTACAATTTTGTGGGATCACCGCCATGCGACAATTTCCTTCGATCAAGCAGAAATATGTGGATGAGACGTTTAATGAAAGCCAGAATTAAAACCTTTTTCATGGATATACAGCTCTTACTTTTTGGAAAAAACAGAGGGGATAGATTTCCAAATGCAATTAAATAAAATGGGCAAAATATTATTAGTAATAATAATAATGATAAACGAAAAAAAATATATACCGCGGTTTGGATGCCAAATTTTCCTTAGTGGTGCAAAACTAAGATTAAAATTCACGTTTATTTACAGCAGTGTTTTCTAAACAAGGAGGCGCGGACTAATGCAAAAGAAGGCGTGGAAAGTTTAACAGAAATTTAATTTTCATAACAATTACAATGAAATCCAAATACCGTTTAGTAGTAGAAAAAGAGCTAAGAGTGGCACTCTCCTCTCCTCAATAGCACCTACTCGTAGACTTGATACACTTTGTGCTAATAAACAAACACATCCATGGCATTAAAAACAAATTAATTTAAAAGTGAATATATATACTCGAACGTAGTAAAACCTTGTTATTATTCTGTCAATATCGTTTTTATTTTTTGTAATAATATATGTAGTAAAACCTTGTTATTATTCTGTCAATATCGTTTTTATTTTTTGTAATAATATATGTAACTGTCAATAACGTTTTTATTTTTTGTATTAATATAAGAGTATGTAGTAGAACTTTGTTATTATTCTGTCAATAACGTTTTTATTTTTTGTATTAATATATGAAGAAAACCTTTTTATTATTCTGTCAATAACGTTTTTATTTTTTGTATTAATAAAGCGGGGTTGAGAAAGACCAAAGAAAATATGGTTGAATCAAGTTTATGATATTTTAAAAGATGGGAATGTAAAAGACAGAAAAATTGGAGAAGGAGATGTATGGATGGTGTAATGTGTTTGCCAAGATAGGAAATTCTGCCTATACCGAAGGGGAAAAATTACCTGTAAAAGTCGGGAAACAAGTTGAAAATTCGTATTTTAATTTTGCAAACTAATCAATTACAAACGGCTTTTGAGATTCCTGAAAAATAAATTAAATTAATTTTTCATTTAAAACTCATTCAGTTCGTCTGAAACATCTTTGAGACGGTTTTCTCGAAGCAATTATTTCGGAGATCCTTTTGAGAAATAACGCAAGTAGATGTTTTTATGCAAAAAGGATTTTACCCACATTCCATCTTTTATAAAGACTATTGACGATATTAAGACTTATTGTATAACAATAATTTATTAAATATATCATAGCTTTCTGGTTTAATTTAGTCAAACTTTTTGTTAAAATTTTGTAATGGTAAACCCCTCATTATCATTGCCGGGCCTCGCAGTCGAAGATCCCCTCGACACTCCAACGTCAGTCCTGAACCGTTCTCCCATGTCGATCGTGTGATCTTCTGTGAGAGAACAGTCCGATCCTGGACGCGCACACCCTCCCGCAAATGCCACAGACATATGAACCCTGCTGAACCGCCTAAACACCTAGATCTATCCTTAACGCTCTGAAATTTGTAAGAAGTGAAAAAAAATAATTCTAAAAACGGATTTAGTCCCAATAGTCCTCCGTAGCCTAGTGATACAATTCTTGACTTCTACCTGGAGATTTCGGGTTCGATTCCTGATGGAACCCAAAAAAAATTTACCAATCTGGTAAAAGAGCCAGGACGAATACTTATACGTGTCGAGTGGTATTGATGTTAACACCGTTGTTTTCGTGTCTACTCCAGAGGTTCTAAACCCAAAGGCTCGATAACGGGGATAGAAACCATATTTTCTACCGGGCACGCTCTTCAATATGCGTGAAATTCTAAATATGTTAAATTTTTTTATATTATATAGATCGTTCTGATTTGTAATAAAAGATGCCGGTCTTATATATTTCACTTTTGTAAATAAAATTTTAATAATTTATTTTTGTTCACGTTCTGATTAAGTGTTGAATAAATAATGGTCGCAAGTGAAGATTTTACAGTTCTTAATTTCAGCTGTCGGTTGATGTGCTGGTGCGATATTGTGTTTATGTATATTTTGGAGACAACTGAAAGAAATATATTTGGGGGGCTTACGAGAGTAAGTCCGACCTACCTTTCCATTATAAGCACAGACTTCCAAAGCATATGTTACCTGACAAGTCCATCTACAGTATTAATAAGCAAGGAGGACCAACGTCTGAGTGAATATGATGAAATGCAAGTAGCCTGAATGAAGTGTACGTTTTAAATATTAATTAATATTGAAAAAACAGTTAATTAATTGTTATTTAGTTAGAAGTTAGTACGAAGTTGTTAACTGTTTATAAAAAATTAAGATTATTAAAAAATAAAATTACATGTCAGAAATTAAAACGTTAACATATATTTGTAATATTGGTTTAGTTATGTTGTTTTTTAATAAATAAATTGTGTATGGGGATGTGTGTATCATTGACTGCTTTATCAACTGAAAAAATCATGTGTTTGTCCTGTAAGGAGCGTTTTATAACATGACAGTTTCGTTAAAATTCAGATACCAAATTTATGAAAACTCTGAAATTTTTGTACAGCACATGCTTGTCTAGTTCAAAAATAATTTTCTTTCATATTTTACTAATTACGCCAATCTCTACGACACGTGCTGGTACTTCCTGTTTTGAAACTTCTTTCAGGCTGAAGGATTCTAGTTGGTTACGAAAACAATACACATGTCACACTTGTCATATTTCATTGAGTATATGTGTCTTTAGACCCAAAAGAGGAAAAAAGAGGGATTAAACGTATTCGTTGATGAAATAAATAACCAAAAAATACATAAAAGGGTAAACAAATATATTAAAAATGTATATAGTTTCAAAAAAAGTTTGATTGAGGTTATCAAATATATCCACAATTCAGTGTCCACGCCGATGCGTATAATAAGGAAAATTTGTGAAGTATCAATGTATGAAAGGCGGCGAAATGAAAATATCAAAAATAAATTCATGAATTTAATTGATGTTTTAAGTAAGATGAAGTAAGGAGATATAAAATGGTTTGGACATATGGAGAGAATGACTGAAGAAAGAATGACTAAGTGAGTATACAAGTCAGAAGTGCAAGGAATGTTGATAGAAGGTAAAGTGAGAATTATGCACATTAGAAGATTGTGCATGACAAAATCTTAATGTGTAAAGGCGATAGTTGTGCGCATGGATATAAAAGTTCGGAGATCTATTATCTTTGCCTTGCTCGCAAAGGTACGGCGTGATAATATGTATGTATGCATAATTGGTTGAGGTATACTTATTCAATATCTCAAATTAATGAAAGAATGAAGCGCTCTAGATATAAATCAAACCAACAATCTATCCCTTTGAAACCATGGTTTAATGTAATAAGAATGAACAAGAATGAAAGTGTATGTCATGTGTCGTTTGCGTTAGGGCCACTGCGTGGTGGCTAGTCACCTTTTCAGATTGGGTATTGTGGAGAATCCCGTTTGCGAGTGTGGTTTGGATGATTAACATATATTAATAGACCACATATTTTTTGTTTGCCCTTGCGAGACATACGAGTATTTGATTTACTAAACGCCTTATCTTTACCATGTCCAATGAATGACGCGTTTCTTCTTTCTTCGGGGAACTTTTCCACTTATAGATCGATCGATTGTTAAATTTTTTAAGCTTAATCATTTGAAACATTGAATTATTTAGGATTGCCGTAATTTAAAATGGTTTTTATTATATTGACCCATATAATTGCATAATGTACTTTATTTGGTGGCACAACTCGTCAAAGTTAACCTTTCCCTTCCGGTGCTAAAAAAATCGCACGTTCCGGTGCTGTGTATTCAAAACACATCAATACATATATAAAAATGAGCGATTTAAAATCGGATAAGTAAGAATGTTCATAGCCAATCGCTTAAATGAATTAAATTTGAAGTCAAAAGTGATAATAATTGAAATTTTATTGCTGAAAACATGAAAAAACATCGGCCGTCTTTCACAAAACGGACGCAGAGAACACCTCGTATGGATGCCCGCGAGCTATTGAGACGGGACTTGGAACACTAACACTGTATATTATACCTCGAAAGAAGAAACAACTGCGAAATGAGATTTTATTTCTTGCGTTCCCATATACCGAAGCAGAGTGAGACGTGAATAGCGTCGCTTCCTCACCCATAGCGTTTTTTTTAGAATGAATATATCTACGTTACACACTGGCACACGTTTGATTGTATGGGTGAATTTATTCCCGATTTTCACAAAATATCTCTGATGTAGCCGATAAGTGCTAATTATTATTAATATTATTTTTTTCATTCAATGCGTAAATGTATTACGGAAGAATACCTAAAATCTGAACCCAGTATTTATTATATTTACCATATAGAGATATTAAAGTTTTTAGAAGCAATGTGTACTAGTTAGACATCATAGTGAAGGAAGGGTTAAGGTGAATTGAGTATTAAAATAAAATTAACGATCAAAACGTATTTTGTGCGTTGCGTTCTTTTTGCATAAATGGGCCGTTTTGAAATAATTATTTATATCTTTGAGTAGCCGGGAAGCGTTTTCACAAATACATAATTCATTTAAAATAGGATGTAGGAAAACAATCTGAAATGGCTGTAGAACATAGACGTGGAAAGGACGTGAGTTGACCATAATAAAAGAAATGGCTGTAGAACATAGACGTGGAAAGGACGTGAGGTGATCATAATAAAAGAAAAAGAAAATTTTATATTTTTTAAATTTGTTATTGACGTAGCGTGGACTTATGTAATTAATGAAAAAAAACAAAGCAATTTATTGTTAAATATTCGAATACGGATTTCCACAATGTTACAGTTTCAGTTTGATCCCACCATCGTTTTTTTCCCTTCGTATCCTCCCCTTAAACAAAACTTAACTAAAAATTGAAACATTGAAGAATGAAGTAGAGAAACAACACTCTCTTTGACCCTAGCGATGTATTTGAGTAACTGGATAGACACTTAACTCGCAGTTCTAATTAATTGACAATAATACGATATGTTGACGACAACCTCGTGGGTAACAAATCTTACACATATGAGTATCTAACACACATAAGTATTGTTCTTTTTTCGGGTACCATCAGGAATCGAATTCGAAAACATCAAGCGTCTAACAAACTAGACTACGGAGGTTATCCCTGTATCAAGATGAATTACTTAATTATTGTTTTTAACTTTTTATTTAGCTTTTTTACCAGACTTTGTCATGATGTTTACATGACAGTCACCTTAATTGTAAACCTTTGTCATCTTACTATCAAAAATTTGTAAACATATTAACAAAACTTCGTCATCTTACAATTAAGAATTGTGAGGACTATATTTGATAAATTGCATAGTTCTCGTCCTCGATATTGTAAATTCCCGACATATCATGTTTTATGAAACACGTGGTCTCGATCGATGAATGACCATGCGCTTGCTTTGAAAACAAAAATATCAAAATATCATAAAATACTGGAATATTCTAGAATACTCCTAGGTGGTCACCGCTTCGGGGTCCAAAACCCTGTCCCGAATTGTAAAGAATTCCATTGTCATTGTTTGTTTAAATAAAAGGGTTCCATAATAAAATCTGTTTTGGGTCGAGACACCGCTTGCTGTCTGTGACAGCCAGGTACATTTTCCTGGAAAGATCTTTCAATGACGACATCGTAAAGTACATTTTTTGTTCACGATTGGCGCCACTCGTATTGGTAAGAGAGATAGAAATAATTGTCCTCTCTCTCTCTCGCGATTTTCTTGCAAAGGGGGAGCAACGGCTCTCCAGCTTCCTTTTCCATTCGAGACTTGGCGCTGGACGGACGTTGCTCCAACGCTGCTGACACGGAATACTACTCGTATTCATAGCTGCATTTCTCTGCCGTGTCACAAACGCTTCAAGACGACATCTTCAATTTTGGGTGAATATTATTCCTTGTTTTTAATGCTGGATTTCGGACAGGACCTTATGCCCTGGCTTTACTTAAATTCTAATTTGCTATTGTAAACCCCCTTGTTAGAATTCACAACACAATCTACGAGCCATTGATTCGGGAACCGAACTTAAAACTTTTTTTTCTTGACATACGTTCAAGTTTTTTTTATTAATCCATTTATATAATAAACTGCTTTGTTTTTAAAATTATATCTCGTTTAATTGTGCCCCTTGTCCCGCTAAGAATTGAGAAAGAGTTACTCAGAGTACCAATAACCCTACGAACTCCTGAGATCAAAGAGGATTTGTTCCTTTTCACCTGGCTGAGCAGAGCAGGCGTCACACCTGGTAAGATTGGATTTGGTAAACTTGATTTACGTAATCAAATGTGTACATTATATTATTCTAAAAACTAGGAAAAGGTGTGACAGAATTTGTAAACGTATAAACAAAACTTGGTCATCTTACTATCAAGAGTTTGTAAACTTACTAACAAGACTTTGTCATTTTCTGTAAAAGACTGGTTTATCTCTTGTACGAGTATTTAAGACGTTTTTATCATAATTGCAAATTGTTGTGATCTTACTATCAAGACTTTGTTATCTATTTAACAAAACTTCGTCGTATTGTTTACAAGATTTTGTCATTATATTTACATCAGTTTTTCATCGTATTAACAAGATTTTGCCATCGTGTTTACAAGACTTTGTCATCTAATTTCCAAGACTTTGTCATCACAGTTACAAAGAATCGTTATCTTACTCGTATTTTAAAAGCGTTGTAATCTCATTTACAAAGCTTTGTCATTTTTAATAAGCTTTTATCACCTTATTTACAAGGCTTTATTATATTTATTATCAAGCCTGTCTCACCTTATTCATAAGAATTTGGCATCTTATTCACAAGACTTTATCATGTTATTAACAAGACAATGTTGTCTTGTTTACGAGACTTTGTCATATTTTCATGAAGATTTTTCCAACCTATGTTATTTTACTAGACTTTATAATTCTATTAACAAGACTTTGTCATCTTATTAACAAAGCTTCATAGTTTTATTTAAGAAGCTTTTCTCATCTTATTTACAAGACGTTGCTTTCTTACTTTATCTTATTTTGTTTTATCTAATTTACAAGACGTTATCATTTTATTTACAAGGAATTTTAAATACGCCGCCGGACAGCCTGTATATATTCTGCAATGTCTATACAACGATCTGTTTTATGAAAATTAATCGCTGCTTTGACCGGTCAAACGGTGAAATTTATAAATCAACTTCATTTAATTTGATTTATTTCTTTTCAAACACTTGAAATGTTATCCTTTTATTTCAAACCGTAATTTTGATAGCAAAATACCTTTTCAAATGAATATACAAATAAGACATTAGAATAGAGAAAGTTGTATTGATTCGAGTTGAAAAAAATAATCTTCTTGGCGTATTTAAGTAAAACGCTTGACTTTCAACCGGGGGATTTGGGTTCGATCAACGATGGCACCGAAAAAAAAAATGGTTCCTGTCTGGTAAAAAGTTCATTTGATAACAGTGCTTACACGCATCAAGTACGTGGGCTAGTGTTGTTTCTACTGCGATAGTGTTCACAACACATGTAATGACGAACAGCGAGTTTTTTTGTCAACTCCAGTGGTTCTAAACCTAATAGCTCGATTACTGGGGCAGAAGAGAATACTATCTCTTGGCCACGTTCTTCAATATGTCCGAATCACTTATATTTGGATACGTTAAAGGGTACACCATATGAAAAAAAAAGATAACATACTTACATACCATCACATCGTGTCCCTTACAAGTAAGTAGATAGAACAGATCTGCAAACTTTTCTATCCAAGCACACAATTTTCACCTCCTCTACATTCAGAAATCTTGTCATACACAATCTTCTATTATTCAAGCTTCAAACTTTACCTTCTTTCAAAATCGTATCCAGCAATGTTTTCTTCCACGCAAATCTTGCACCTTTGATTAGTAATTTCGTTATTTGTTCTATTCGCATATCCAAACCATCTAAAAGCTCTTCATCTTCGTTAAAACATTCATATTATCTATGCATTCATTTTTTATGTCTTCATTCCGAGTTTTTTCATACATTGCTACTCCACAAATTGTTCTTAATGCACGCATCTCTATAGCATTCATCTTTCTTTTATTATTCCGCTGCTTAGTCCGAATTTCAGTTTTATACGTCAAGATGGGCATCAACCCATTATTATGTTTTGTCATTTTTGTTACTGTTGATATTGTCAATAACAATAAATAACAGTTATTAAATGAATCTTGGAATATTCTGAGATGGCTTGAAAGTACTTTTAAAGTTTAGATATTGAAAATCCCAATGTTTCCTTGTCGAAGTTGGCAGACAAAATAGGTTGCAGATTCGATTCCCGTTGGAACCCAGATTTTTATAAAAAGGATTCCAGTATGATTTTCACTTTAGGCCTCTTTCACATATTTCTGATTGTTTGGAAAATATTGCTACAAGGCAAAAAAACCCGCCAGGCTGTACTGTTTAAAAAAACAGTGTAATACAATATCCAAATAGCCAAAATCTTGATTTAAAATAAATGCCATGTTATTTTTTCTCCATATGCACAGTAATCTCAAAACTGGATGTGTCTATGAAGTGAACAAAATCTGTTAAATTCAATATTTTCAAATACTTTAAAGGATCTACGAGTATTGAGTTACTCGAAAATCTGAACTCTAACAAAGGAGTTTAAATTCCTTGAATTATTTTTGATAAATCTAAAAGTTAAACTTTTAACCAAAAAAAACAAAAATAAAAAGTCTGTTTCTTCCGAGATAACTAAAAGTGCATTTATCTTGAGTAGTTTTACCTTACTACTGCTGAAGAAGAAACTTAACTTGAACTCGTTAGCGATAGAAATCTCTTGAGGAACTTTTCTTTGTTGTTATATTTTTGTCTTGTTATTTATTTCACATAAAATTTATTTCCATTTTTTTAACAAAACTACAGTAAAAGCATTCTTTATATTCAACTCTTCATTATCATCATCAATTCATGCCCCTATTTTTGATGTGAGATATTTGAAGGGAGCATATCTTCATGTCATTCAATCCATGCACACATTTTTCGCTTCTCTCACGGCCTTAAATATGTCATACGAACTCTCGTTAATTGATTATACGAGTAGATGATTTCCTCTTTTTCGTTCCTTTAATTTAGTTATATCAAGTTTTTTTAGATATTTCCAAACTTGTCATATCTTTTATTCTACTTGTGAAGAATATATTTAAAAATCTTTCACAATTCATTCTTTCTACTTATCTGAACCATCACAGTGCTTTATTCTACATCTTAAGCATTGCATCTTTTTTCAATCCGCATTATTTCCGAATGCTTTTATAACTTTACCTGTTAAACATTTTTCCACATATTTAACGATTGCACTATTGCATTATTCTTACGCTTATCACTATTTTGCTAAACCTTTGTTTTGCTTGTATATCCTGATATTGAAATTAAAATTCCGTAACGTTTATTGCTTTTTTTGAAATGCTTCGGGCTGTAAATGAAAATTTTCACCTATAATTATAGGTGACAATTTTCATTTACAACAAGAAGCGCAGTAAATGTGAAACGCCCATGATTTATCGTGGTCTCCGATCTTGCAAGCAAAATATAACTTATATGCCTTCCGTCTTAAAGGTGTTATATTTCTATGCTGTTCCTTGAACGCAAACCCCCCCCAAACGTAAAAAAATAATTTGGGGTATTAATGCCTTGGCATATTTATCCTTTCAAAATAAGTTTTTTTACTCAAAATCACAAAATTTCGAGCTTAAATCAGACAGCACCACTTTAACATAACCTGCAATGAATGGTAAATGACAGTTGTGCAATGCGGTTACGGTGTTGCCAGTATTAGATTTAAATTAAAAATATTTTTTTCCTCAAACAGTTTATTATATATTTCTCGGAATTCCGACTTGCCAGGATAAAAAAGAATATGTTGTTTATAGTTAAGGCATTAACGTTGTGGAGGTTTAAAGACATTGTAATTTATTTTTAACAAACACTGTTTATTCCACTTTTTTTTTTTTTTTTTTTTTTTTTTTTTTCTGATAATTTTCCAAAAAAGTGGAATAAACAGTGTTTGTTAAAAATAAATTACAATAAAAAAGAATACATATTATTGAAACGTATTGTATGCTCGATTATAATCACGTCAATTTGTTTGAGAAGCAAAAAAAATCCAAAATTGTTCTCCAATGTAATTAACTCTTAAACCTGTTGCTACTCTTTCTTTCAATATCGTTCTTAAAATGTTTGCATTATTTAACTATTTTTTTTTATTTTGAAAAAATTGGTTATCAACCCTTATAAAAACTATAAGTTATCCATCATGATTATAGCAAATGTTCTGTTCATTCCATAGGTGATTGGAACTTGTTCATATCAAAATTTATTGTGTGCAAGTCGTTCAATATTTCACGCCATTTTAGTCATTACAAAGAACTCTTTGTGAAGAATTTACGAAACCTGTGTTATCCAAGTGTTAAACCTGATATATTGCGCTAGATAAGACACGATTAACGCATAAAAGTCACCGTTCCTTGAAGAAGATTATGTTCGACGTTCCAGTGAAACGTAGGAAAATTGAGGGACCAAAGATAAGAAAGACGAATGGTGTGATGGAGGGTTTTCGCACTCTAGATATTACCAAAAGATGATTGATTGATGGTACTGTTAGAAACTAAGTGGTCAAAACGATCTACTTTATTAGTTGTGTTGCTCGTAGCTTAGTGTCGTCGTTTTCTGGTGATCGGAATCTGAGCAGTTGATTTATTTCCACTTATCCCAATCCTGAGCCACCAATCAATCAGATCAGCAATCAATAAGGAACTAGTCATCTCATTGATTTGGTCAACCCATCTTGTTGGAGATCATTTTCTTGCGTATCGTCTCTCAATATTCTTAGCTAGTACCAGCTTCTCCAGACTGTCTACATCTCTTGCAGAGATATATCTTTCTGCATGCATTTACAACCTTTTTTTCATCTGTTGCTCCTAGAGGATGGTAACATTGCTATGTTTTCAAATGCATGACATGCAAAACATTCGGTGTTGATATTAAAAAAAATCGACAGGCATTCAAAACTTTTTTAATAAAAAATAATTGAAATTCAAATAAAATAAGTTTTGATTTTCTACACAGTTCAGATGATAATCTTAAACAAGTTTCTAATAAAATAATTATTGCCATCTATTGTAGAAAACTCTAAGTGTAATTCAACACTTTCAATCGAATTAAACGTCTTCATGACTCAAAAAGGTATCGGTTCCAAAGGGGAACCTTGAGGGATGCCCGCAAGGTTGGAAAAGGTGAAGGGTGAAAATGTAAAATGGAAGGGTCAGGACTCGCTATCAATCTATGCTTATTCAATTATAGAGGCTGTGGGGCATGATCTATGCGTGAGTGATTTGGGAAAATTACATTAAACACTCAAACAACGTTAGTGCTCTGTCTCCATTTAATTTCAAGGGTGTCCGTGTCATATGATGTCAAAATTGATAAAGACCTGATTGAAAGTAATATTTTGGGGGAGGTAAATTCAATATAAGAGTTATTCTTCTGAGAAAAACGGTTACTCGATATTGAAAATCATTATTAAATGAATGACAATTTAAACCAAACAAAAAAACGAAGTTTCTTTTCGTATAAACATACTATATATACTTCCGAATGAAACATATTTTTGAGATTACGCATAGATAAAAATATATTTACTCTCTAAGTTAAAATTCAGATTAAAATCGAAATTTGACATATTTAAAAAAAACGTCTTTATATAAATTATGATAAAAAATTGCCTTTCGATATTATTTTCTTATTGCTTTTCGATATTATCGTTTTATTTCTGCCGGGCTTTTCCCTTATATTGAAAGAAACTTGAAAGCCTTGCGATATTAAGTTTTAAACTTTTCAGAATATAACGAAACAACAAGCTCTATCCATTCTAGTTGGCCTACTATTGAGGGTAAACGTATAAAATCTTATCAATTATATCGCGTTACTATGCGACAATCTCCGTGGTCTAGTTGGTAAGATGCTTGTTTCCCAATACAAAGGTTATGGGCTCGATTCCTGTTGAAACCCAGATTTTTTTAAAAGGATTCCAGTCTGATTTTCACTTAAGGCTTCTTTAACATATTTCTGGTTGGTTGGAATATATTGCATCATGGCAATATGTTTGTCAGGTTGTATAGTATACAACAAAAGTGTAATATACGTACAATACAATATCATTGTACGTTTTGGAAATAGTACAGCATATCTTCATTTCTGCCGGGTGTTTCCCTTCTTTTGAAAGAAATTTGATAACAGTAACAAGTTTTTAAAAGTCTTTAACGTTTCAGAATATAACGAAACAACACGCTCTATCGACTCTAGTTGACGTATTATTGAAGATAGATCTATAACTGTAATACGGCTTACCATGCGATGGGTGTTACAGTGGGCGTGACTGGGGTGGCATCTACCCATACACACTTAGGAAGCATCTACGTTGCATCTATCAAGACACACAACTTGTTCAGGACGATTTTTTTAATTTAGTCATACTACCGCATGTTGAGAGGCAACAACATTTACACACGTCTAGTGTATGTAAATATTGTCCCCAAACAATATCCCAAATCAGATTTCATATTTTCTTGAGGTGACATTTCTTATCGGAGATTGGCCAACATCAAGTCCATATTTTATCTTGTTTCCTGTATTCCTCAATAGCTGAATAGAAATGCATACAAACTAAAAAAATCTGGGTTCCAGTGGGGATCAAACCCGCAACCTCCGGATCGGCAGACAAGTGTCTTACCACCAGGCCACGGAGGTCCTCTTCTTTACGAGACTGAAAACATACTGAGACTAAAAAAATACATACTATGACTGAAAAATACATACTGCGATTGAAAAATACATACTGAGACTGAAAAAATACATACTGAGACTGAAAAATACATACTGAGATTGAAAAATACATACTGAGACTGAAAAAATATATACTGAGACTGAAAAATACATACTGAGACAAAATACATATTGAGACTGAAAAATACATACTGAGACTGAAAAATACATACTGAGACAAAATTTATACTGAGACAAAATACATACTGAGACAAAATACATACTGAGACAAAATACATACTGAGATTGAAAAATACATACTGAGACAAAATACATACTGAAACTGAAAAATACATACTGAGACCAAATACATACTGAGACAAAATACATACTGAGATTGAAAAATACATACTGAGACAAAATACATACTGAGACAAAATACATACTGAGACTGAAAAATACATACTGAGATTGAAAAATACATACTGAGACTGAAAAAATATATACTGAGACTGAAAAATACATACTGAGACAAAATACATATTGAGACTGAAAAATACATACTGCGACTGAAAAATACATACTGAGACAAAATACATACTGAGACTGGAAAAAAAATACTGAGACAAAATACATACTGAGACAAAATACATACTGAGATTGAAAAATACATACTGAGACAAAATACATACTGAAACTGAAAAATACATACTGAGACAAAATACATATTGAGACTGAAAAATACATACTGAGACTGAAAAATACATACTGAGACAAAATACATACTAAAACTGAAAAATACATACTGAGACAAAATACATACTGAGACAAAATACATACTGAGATTGAAAAATACATACTGAGACAAAATACATACTGAGACAAAATACATACTGAGACTGAAAAATACATACTGAGACAAAATACATATTGAGACTGAAAAATACATACTGCGACTGAAAAATACATACTGAGACAAAATACATACTGAGACTGGAAAAAACATACTGAAACAAAATACATACTGAGACAAAATACATACTGAGATTGAAAAATACATACTGAGACAAAATACATACTGAAACTGAAAAATACATACTGAGACAAAATACATACTGAGACTGAAAAATACATACTGAGACTGAAAAATACATACTGAGACAAAATACATACTGAAACTGAAAAATACATACTGAGACAAAATACATACTGAGACTGAAAAATACATACTGAGATTGAAAAATACATACTGAGACTGAAAAAATATATACTGAGACTGAAAAATACATACTGAGACAAAATACATATTGAGACTGAAAAATACATACTGAGACTGAAAAATACATACTGAGACAAAATTTATACTGAGACAAAATACATACTGAGACAAAATACATACTGAGACAAAATACATACTGAGATTGAAAAATACATACTGAGACAAAATACATACTGAAACTGAAAAATACATACTGAGACCAAATACATACTGAGACAAAATACATACTGAGATTGAAAAATACATACTGAGACAAAATACATACTGAGACAAAATACATACTGAGACTGAAAAATACATACTGAGACAAAATACATATTGAGACTGAAAAATACATACTGCGACTGAAAAATACATACTGAGACAAAATACATACTGAGACTGGAAAAAAAATACTGAGACAAAATACATACTGAGACAAAATACATACTGAGATTGAAAAATACATACTGAGACAAAATACATACTGAAACTGAAAAATACATACTGAGACAAAATACATATTGAGACTGAAAAATACATACTGAGACTGAAAAATACATACTGAGACAAAATACATACTAAAACTGAAAAATACATACTGAGACAAAATACATACTGAGACAAAATACATACTGAGATTGAAAAATACATACTGAGACAAAATACATACTGAGACAAAATACATACTGAGACTGAAAAATACATACTGAGACAAAATACATATTGAGACTGAAAAATACATACTGCGACTGAAAAATACATACTGAGACAAAATACATACTGAGACTGGAAAAAACATACTGAGACAAAATACATACTGAGACAAAATACATACTGAGATTGAAAAATACATACTGAGACAAAATACATACTGAAACTGAAAAATACATACTGAGACAAAATACATACTGAGACTGAAAAATACATACTGAGACTGAAAAATACATACTGAGACAAAATACATACTGAAACTGAAAAATACATACTGAGACAAAATACATACTGAGACTGAAAAATACATACTGAGACTGAAAAATACATACTGAGACAAAATACATACTGAGACTGAAAAAATAAAAATACATAATGAGACTGAAAAAAATAAAAATACATACTTAAACTGAAAAAATACATACTGAGACTGAAAAATACATACTGAGACTGAAAAAATCTTCCCAGCTGTAACCTGTTTTGTATCCTTCATACGAACCATTCCTACAAGTTTTCAAGCTAAGAGATGTAACGTCTTCCACTGCATCGTTTATCATTTAATTTTCCCTGTATGATCAAAACATCTTATCTTTTCACTATATCATTCAGATACTGAAACTGAAAAACTCTTCCCAGCTGTAACCTGTTTTGTATCCTTCTTTATACGTATATAAGCACTTCCACATTTGTAACATGATCCGTTCAGTGTTTCTTGAAGATATCTGTGCTATATACAAATATTAAAACCCTCGACCATGTGTAATGTTCTCTGGTTTAGTGTCCATGTCTCTTTACCATGGAGGAAAGTTTAGATTTTAAAGCAGCATATTCATTTTTAATTCCAGAATCAGGATTAAGTTTGCAATAAAAAGGCTTCATTTTAATGAAATGTTTCTTTTGTCTCAATTGTTGCCTTTATTTATTGAAAAGAACCTATTTTTTTTTATTTATTCGTGTTTTCAAATATTTATAATGATTGACATATTCCGTAAGTTTGCTGTTAACCATTTGATGGAGTAGGGTTTTTTATACTTTATTAAAATAAGTGTTATAACATATTTGGGATTTTTTAAATTTTTAAGCTGAAATCTGTGGATTGAAGACAGACGACTTAACAACTAGGTCAATGGGAAAGGGGAGAGAAAAACTGATTATTGTAAAGAATTTCTAGGAAAAATAAGCCAAAGAAAACATAACTGAATTTTGTAACAACTTTTCAGTTTTCTTCGTTCGTAAGTAAACGGTTTCAGTGGATGAGAAAGCTGGGTATTGTACGAAATATCTTGGTGCTCCTAGCCCAGTCTCGCTTTGCATATCCGGGAGACTTGGAAGAATAACTGCTTTGTCATGGTAAATCCTTGAAGTATTTCCTTCTTCTCGTTTCTCCTTTTGTACAGCGCTCGTAAACATTTTATAGCTTTTGATCCTTAGACGTTTATTTCTTTTTCGTTAGCCTTATTATTGAAAATTCATCTAAAGCCTGTATCTGATGAGTTTTACATTTTTCTATTTGTGTTTCAAATGTTAATGTTTATTACACATTCGCTGTAAACCGTACAATCTGGCGAATTAATCGTCTCGTGGCGATTTCTTGTAACTAACTAGAAAATATATTAAAGAGGCCTAAAGGAAATCCTTAACTAAAACCCATTACATGTTTGTATTAATGCAATGATAACATCCTTTAATAATAATCCTCAGTAAGCTACAGGCAAAATCCAAGTTTTCTGGAGACACGACAAATGAAAGACAACAAACCCAGATCCGTAAATATTGTGTATCCACATTCAATAACCTGATGTTGTTTTTCACAAATTATGAATGTATAAAATTGCCATATATAAATAAATACAAAATATATTAGTATTTATTGATTCATTCGTTCCGTTTATTCAACCCATTTAGTTTTTCTCACGATATAATGTAATGGAAATCAGTTTGATCTAGTTTTTTCAACGAAACAGCACACGTTTGACAAATAAATAAAATAAATGAAGTGAATATTTGTATAAAATCTTGATTTTGGTACATTTTTTATGAGTATATGAAGAGGTTGTGAAATGGACTATTAATTTCTCCGAAATGATGGAGTATGCTAAGGGCTTAGTCGCGTAGTGCATAAATAGATCTCAGTGACATAATTACATAGGTCTCAGTAGCATAATTAGGTCTCAGCAATATAATTAGGTATCAGCAACATAATTAGGTATCAGTAACATAATTAAGTATCAGTAACATAATTAAGTCTCAGTAACATAATTAGGTCTTAGTAACATAATTAGGTATCAGTAACATAATAAAGTCACACAATTTATCGAGTTGATAATAGGTAATTGATGACTGTGATATTAAATAAATCATCGGCCAAAAGAAGCAATATTTTATTCAGATTTATTACTTGTATGTCCTCAGTAAGGCACAGGCCAAAACTTAATTTACTGGGAATACGACAAATGCAAAGAAACAAACTCAAAAACGTATAAATTGAGTGTTCACTTTAAATGACCTGTTTTTTTTTGTTTGTCGTGTTGTTATTCATTAAGTATCTTTACTTATAATTAAATTTCATGCAAATGAATAGATTGATAAAATAAAACTCAAAATAAATATGATTTATTCCATCAATTGTATAATACAACACAATACATATTAAAGAAACATGACATTTAAAAAAAGGGATTTAAGTAAATATGAATTGCAGTCTGTTTAAGCTGCTAAGAATAAATAAATAATAATCATTCAAAGTATTACGATTTATTCCAGTAAGTGCATATATGTGTTTATTACAACACAATAAACATTAAAAAAACTGACATTAAAAAAAAATTAAGTTAGTATCAATTTCAGTATACTTAAGCTGATGGGAATAAATAAATAATTATCAATCAAAAATATATCGATTTATTCCAGGAAGTGCATTAATGTGTATAATACAACACTAAAAATATTAAAGAAACATAACATTTAAAAAAAGAGATTTAAGTTAATACCAATTTCAGTACATTTAAGCTGCTTGGAATAAATAAATAATATTCATTCAAAAATATAATGATTTATTCCAGGATGTGCAGTGATGTGTATAATACAACACTTAACATATTAAAGAAACATGACATTTAAAAACAAAAGATTTCAGTTAATACCAATTTCAGTGTATTAAAGCTGATAGGAATAAATTAATAATAATCATTAAAACTGATAATTTATTCCAGGATGTGCACTGATGTGTATAATACTCGTACAACACTAATCGTATTAAAGAAACATGACATTTATAAAAAAAAGGTTTTTGTGTATACCTATTTCAGTATACTCGTATTTAAGCTGCTTGGAATAAATAAATAACAATCATTAAAAATATGATGATTTATTCCAGGATGTGCACTGATGTGTTTATTACACTAAACATATTAAAGAAACATGACATTTAAAAAGAAAAGATTTTAGTTAATACCAATTTCAGTATATTTAAGCTGCTAGGAATAAATAAATGAAAATCATTCAAAAATATTATGATTTATTCAAGGAAGTGCATTATTGTGTATAATACAACACAATATATTAAAGAAACATGACATTTAAAAAAATGTATTTAAGTTTATATTAATTTCAGTATATTTAAGCTTCTAGAAATAAATAAATAATAATCATTCAAAAATAATATGATTTATTCCGGGAAGTGCATCAATATAACACAATGCATATTAAAGAAACATGACATTTAAAAAAGATATTAAAGTTAATATCAATTTCAGTCTATTTAAGCTGCTAGGAATAAATAAATAATAATTATTCATATTATGATTTATTCCAGGAAGTGCATTAATGTGTATAATACAACACAATACATATTAAAGAAACAGGACCTTTAAAAAAAGATATTTAAGTTAATATCAATTTCAGTCTATTTAAGCTGCTAGGAATAAATGAATAATAATTATTCATATTATGATTTATTCCAGGAAGTGCATTAATGTGTATAATACAACACAATACATATTAAAGAAACAGGACATTTAAAAAAAGATATTAAAGTTAATATCAATTTCAGTATATTTAAGTTGCTTGGAATAAATAAGTAATAATCATTTAAAAATATGTTGATTTATTCCAGGATGTGCATTAATGTATATAATACAACACAATACATATGAAAGAAACATGATATATGAAAAAAGAGAGTTAATTACTTTGTGCCTTTCTATTCAAATCCCTTAATGGGATGTCTCCATTGTATATTTCGAATCTCTGTCTGAGAGATGTTTCTTCGCAGAGGAGTAGAACATTAAAGTCGATTTATTCTTCATCTACTAAATTCATTGTTCGAAATCCATCAAATAAAGCGGTAGCGGTTATTATGGTAGATTTTGCCGTTGTTTGCCTGTGGCGTAGAACGGTCTATTTCGTAATGTTAGTAATATGGGTGACGTATGTAATTTAAGAAAGCACTTGAAGACAACCCCTGTAAGGAATGTTATCAAAATTTATTATGGTAAATGAACACTACACAAGTACACTACACCTAAAGCAGATTGTGTTACTATCACATATTGAAAAACCAACAAAGGTTTTTGTGTAGTTCGTGTCGTCTGCATAATGTCTTTCGCGATTTTCTTACCATATGTGTTTTTTTTTCTAAATATATGCGGATATAGAAAAGTACTTAACCGGTTAGGTGCCTTAAGCGAGTTTACTCACTCTCTGTTGCCGTGCCCGTGGGGCCGGCCATACAAAATTAGCGAGTTAAATCGCTCAACTTTATGCCTGTTTCTAGCCAATGTCTAGTACTAATTCGAATAATCTAAAATATGGAACATATAGAGACATCTATTGAGATGATGCGCACAATGAACATCAATTAATTGTCCGTTTGACTGATCCAATTAAGCAGTAAAAACTCTCACCCGTTTATTGTTTTTTAATCGTTTCGATCAACTACTAAAAAATACTTTGAGAATCTTCCGATACGTAATGACAAAATTACTTAGTTATTCCCTTGATTACACCTGTCTACTACATGATTCTACCTCCGGTCTCAAGGATCTCATCAGGTCAGATGATATCGGTTTTTCATAAGACATTTCAAACAACAGTTATGAAAATCGAAAAGACATTTTCTCTTTGTTTATTCTATCATTAAAAAAATTAAGGAATGTTCATTAAAAAAAAACTACACAAAACCCCTTAGCGCATTACACGTCCAGGAATCGGAGTTAATGAGGTAATTAAATTTTAAAACGGTGTTAAATTTCTCATTCGGAAGTGTTAAAAATTGTTCTTAAATGAAAGGTTATTTTTTTATTGTTGGCACATGCCGCCTGAAAATATTGAACGAACGTGCTTAGTTAGCTATATACAGCCTCCGTGCCGAGTATTCCTGCCAACTTGTAGCATTGTGGAGGGTTTGTTTTTAAAAAATATATATCTTGTTCATGCGGTATAGTTTCTTTACAATAACATCTATTTCTCGACTCGACTCTTTCTAGCACAATATTTAACAGACCCCTTGAAGGCATTTCTTGGTGGACCTACTTGAATACTCTCTTAAATGAACATTTTTTTTTTATTAGGTAATTCACCTTGCTGACAGTGGTTTCATTATTTATTTAACACATTATTGTAAAAAAAAATCTGCTAGACGGCAAACTCTTTCAACCAACCAGGCAAAAGTAAATAAAACAAGTTACATGGTCAAAAAAATATTCAAATGATGATTTATCTTAGAAAAATTTATGAACAATATACATAGAAAATGTGACATATCATCAATAAACAGAAAAGAAGGGATGGTGGAGAGGAAAGCAAAATCAGGAAAGAAACACGTTATATCACTGACTAGAAATTAAGAGTTTTTCAGCCGCTTCTTAAAGCATGCCAAGGATGGAAAGCGTTCTTACATTGGTGTTACTGATTCCAGAGTCTCACTGCATATATGATACAGTAAAGGACGACGTAAAATATGAAGAGCGGTGAACTGAGAAGGCCAATAAACAATATTTTTAGAGCGTAGTGCAATTCCGGAATCGGAAAGACGCAAAAAAAAAATTGGTGAGATAAGAGGGTGCGGCGGAACAGTTTAGGATATTTAAAACTAGAGACATTATGTGAGTCTTTCGTCTATTTTTCACGTTTAACCAATTCAACTCCTTGTATCAAGTGATGTTATCGTGCTGTCTCAGGTTAAAAATAAATCTTAGACAAACATTTTGAAGATTTCTTGTTTGATTTGATCTCTATACGATTAATTTAATTTTGATGATGTTATGAGATGATCCCAGACCTTTTGACAGTTTCTCTTTTACTAATAAATATATTTTCTGCTATTTATCTTCAGCTATACGAGTGTTTGTTATTTTGGAATGTATTTATATACGTACATACTATGTTGCTATTAATAAACCAATATTTATTTATGTTTATTATTAATTTCATAAGTGTGCGATTTTAATTGTGTATAACTTTATAAAATGAAAAAAAAAACAATTCGTACAAAGATACAAAAGAGATGTAATGTTGAGGCGAAAACAGCAAGTTATTGTTACCAGGAAGATGTACGTATGTAATATGTTGCTCGAGGAAGAGTGCTTCAAACAGTTATAAAACGCATCATCAAGTGTTTCCTCATTCTCTCCTTACCATCACATTTAGCTATCAAGAACTAAGATTCTTGTTAAATAAGCAGTTACTATTTAGTTCATAGTTTGTATGTTTTTTTAAATAACAATTCAAATGAGCCCAAAGATGGAAATCCCGCTAAGTAAGACTTTTTTGGTTGTCAGTAAATGTGAATTAACTACTTCGAATGTAAATAAAACATTAACGTGATATGTTCTCAGCTTTATACCTTAAGAAACAATAAATAATATCAGTCCCGTAATAAGTTTTAACAGAAACACAGTTAAATATTAAATAGTTTTGAATAAATTGCTTGCAGATCGGATTTTGAAGCTCGGCGTCTTCCCGAGCGGGTTTTGCATATTGATAACTCAATTCAGCAATTATATAATTATTAGAACATTTCATTGTAGAATATTTAATTTAGCGGGTTTATAACCAACTGGTTAAGTTTAAAAACTAATAAATTAACAATTTTATTTCTAGTGATAGGTGGAAAATTTCCATTTAAATTTTATTAAATGAAAAACTAAAATGATAACAAAATTTTAAGATCAGAAGAAGAAAGGATTTAAATATAACAATTTCATTTGCGACTATGGCATAAGATGAAATAAAGATAATGGGGGAATCAGAAAAAACGCTAAGGCCGAGGCCACACCAAAGTGCATCGTTAGGTGCTAAGCTAGGTTTTACGTGACTCATATACAAGGTGACTTCATCCTTGGCCACACCAAAGTGCTACCCACAAATTCATTCGACAGTTGGGAGTGGTTGAGTCAACACACGATGCCACTCTCAAAACTTACCAATTTCATTACAACTTACCATCTTTATTAACTTCCTCTGCAACTTCATTCCAAAGTGATTTTATTACAGGTACATTTTTGTATAATTTGCTCGTTGGGTTCCACAAAGGCTCCCTTTTATACACAGCTGTTATTAAAACTTCCGCCATCTTGTAAAATCACGGTGACACAATAAAAATAACCAACACGCCTGTTCGCTAGGAGAATCACTCGGTGACTAATCGTCATGCAAAGTGGCGCGAAGCGTGCAGTGTGGCCATTGCGATAGTATGTAGTGCGTTAGTTCGCTAGGATATGTCGCCTAACTCGCAGCATAGCTCTAAGCATCAAGCGAGGTTCTTACCTCTGTGGCTGAGGCCTAAGTCTATGCGGGGGATAGGATCCAAGCTTACCATGCGGATAAAGAAATTCGCGAATAATGGTGAATCTTTTTTAAATTTTAAAGCAGGTAACACTTGTGTAACTTTCGCTATTTGAAGTACAACAAAAGACAAACACGATTTTTTTAAATCTATTTTGAGCACTCCGCTAATAGAAAATTCGTTTTATCTATAAATTCTAGCAACAGCAGCGATTGTTTTCTTTTCTAAGCATTTTTAGTAAAAAAAAATTGGTTTTTGCTCCTTGCAATCACTTTACAAGGTATCTTTGCAGTCTCTTAGTCACTATCATCAATAATCTGGCATTTCCGAGGCATTATCACGACAAATAAGGGTTATTTGAACACAAAACAGAGAAACCTGGAATAATTCGGTCACCGCGAGAGTTGGAGTGCGACTGATCGCTTAGGTGACTTGATATAAATCTTAGAATATTTAGTAGATATGTCTTCATCGTTGGTGGTACTGCTTCGGCGCGAGATTTAAAAAACAATATTGTTAGGTTAACCGCGGATTCAGATCTCGCGGAACGACTGGAGTGAGGTTCTTGAGTCTGTGTTCGAAACGCGCCAACGGCTGAGCGAAGAAATGAGATATAATATAATATTACCATTACACAGTGACTTAGTCGACCCTTTTAAAATTAAACAATATATCATACACTTGTATGTATTTCGTCTGAATCAACACACTTGAAATGGAATTAAGGAGCATTAGATTTATGATTTATTTTACCTTTAAACTCTTATGTTTAAATATACATTTATATTATAACGCTCAGTCTCTTATGAGGTTGGCAAAGAAGACAGATGACTCTTACACGCACATCTTTCCCTTCTGACTTGTAAACTCGCTTATTTTATTCTTTCTTCCTTCATTTTTTGACATACCCAAACCATCTTGAATCTCCTTTCTTTTTCTTACTTAAAATATCCATCTTAACTACTCTTAAATTTCTGATGTTTTCGTTTCGCCTCTTTTAATAGGTATGTAGGATACCTACCTAAATAAATAAATAATTGTCAAAATAAATAAGTGAATTGTTAAACATAATTTATTGTTAAAATAGTAAACATACAGGGTCAATGACCAATGTACTATTTACAAATTGTCACATGCCAGGAGCGTCAACAATGTGTACTCACAAATAGTATTTACGCTCTGTCTCGCCGTCTCCGAATACAAATAAATATCTACCCGTCAATGCACGCGCTAGAGTAAGACAGAATATGTATCGCGAACTGGTTCACTCATTAGTATAAATTACCCACGCGCCGAGAAATAAATATTATTATTGTTCATTCAACTGTCAAGACTTGTTATTAATTACCCGCGGTTCACTTTCGTTTTCATCCGCATTCCTGAGTATTTATATTTAAATAAATACAAATCAAGATCATCACGACGTATAAAGATAAGCAACTCGCTACAGGTACATTTAATGACAATTAACCCCTTTTTTTAGTTCACACAACTTCTTCTAAATTCAAGTTTCTCTGTCATACGTTAGGGTGGGCGTACCAACCCACTATTGTTATTTTTGCTACTTTTGATATAACATGTTAGTAATATATTACGTGAGTGCTCCGTTTACATTGTTCCATATCTTAGGTTTAATATTTATTTGGTTTAAAAATATTATAAATAAAGTACGAACCATACTTTGAATTTGTTTAATAAATCTTAAAACAGAATTCTAGCGGCATGTTCTGAAAAGCTGGGAATCCCCGATAACAATGCAGGCAGCGCGGGAAAAGAGATATCTCCCTCCACTCCGAACTCTTGCGGTTGAACGCTGCAACTAGTTTCCATAGATAACGTTGGCTGCTCTTCTTTGTTCTGTTTTGTCTTTAAAGGATTAACGTTCTTGCGACTTACTGTGTTATATGCATTTTAATTCTCATTAAAAAAATATGCTTAAGCTAAAAAACATAGACGCCTTTTTATGTAAATGCAGTGCTGGAGAAAATGTACTGAGGATTCTATAGATTTAAATACATTCCATAGATCGACTTGTCTGGCGCTTTTTTTCACATTAATTGACGTTTAATTCCTCCACCATCATCATCAAACCACATAAAATCTATCATATTTTCATCCATGAGTAACTATAGACGATCTACGCGGCCTAGTTGATAAGATGCCTGACTTTCATCCCGAGGGTCGTGAGCTCGATTCCCGTTAAAGCCCAAATTGAAAAAAAAAGGTTCTAGACTGAATTGCACTTAAAACACGTGTTACATCTTTCTGATTGGTTATAAGAGATTATTAGAAGTAATAAATCCACCACGTTGTACTGTATACAACAAAAACATAATAAAATGTAATGTATTGGGTGTTAACACAAGTTGTGTCCGTTTTTTTCCAATTGAAAAGTGAGCATCAAAAGTAAAATAAAATGGTAAATGTTATACGTCATTTGAAAGGAAATTTTCTGTTCTATAAGATATTGTGTTTGCTTTTACGTTACACATATTATTTTATTTTATTACAAGCCTTCAAAATGGAGTCAAGTAAACGAAAGTGAGCATTTTCGACACCTCCTTCTGTTTGCGTTCAATCGAGGGAAGGAATAAAGCTGCCAAAGCTGCTCGCGATATTTGCGTAGTGTACGGTGAAGATGCTATGAATAAAAGGACAGCTCGTCGATGGTTTTTGCGTTTCAAAGACGGTAATTTCGACCTGAAAGACATGGAGCGTTCCGGACGACCAGTGGACTTCGATGAGGACCGCTTAAACCAAATTATTCATGAAGATCCCCTTCAAATATATATTTAATAACAAAAAATATAACAAAGGGCAAAAAATGTAATTATTAACGATTAACATAAAATAACAACGGCAAATAATGTATTTATTGTCAAAATCCATAAAATAACAACAGAAAATAATGTATTTCATAACGAAATATTACTTTAACGTTGAACACAAAAATAATATCAAACCGAAAAAGCAGTTTATAATGAGTGAAAGTGATGGTTTTTCCTAACATTTATAATAACACACAATTATAAGATTTACATATCACTCACTTTATTATATTGCTTTGTAAATGAATGTATTTTATTGTTAAATAATGATAAACGTATAATTTACGTAACGCCGTTAAGGGAGTAGAGAACTTGAGATTCCAACTCACTTTTATTGAGAGGCTAAAAATATAACAAAGTAAATATAAATAAACTGAGTATGAAAATAAGAAGTTGTGGACTCCGGCCATAAGATTAGGAACTTCTATGCGTCTACGTATGTTTAGAAAGCCATATTTATTAAAAAAATCGCAGAAAACTTATCGAAACAAAACGAACTACAAATACAAATTTATAGATCTTCCGATACATGGCAGTAACACATCCGACATTGGGTTAATTTTAATTTATGTGTGTAGTGTTCATATATTGTAATAAATTTTGACTAGAAGTCTCAAAAAGTGTGATTAGCAAGTACTTTCTAAAGCTGTCCACGCAATCCACATCTCAAACAAAGATACCTTTTAAAGTGATTGCAAGAACTAAAAATCTATTTTTTTTTACTTAAAATGCTCAGAAAAGAAAACAATCGCTGCTGTTGCTTGAATTTGTAGATAAAACGAATTTTCTATCAGCGGAGTGCTCAAAAAAGGTTTAGAAAAATCGTGTTTGTTTTTTGTTGTACTTTAAATAGCAAAAGTAACACAAATGGTGACTGCTTTAAAATTTAGAGTGGATTCACCATTATTCACGAATTTCTTTATCCGCGTGGTAAGTTTGAATCCTATCCACCGCGTAGACTAAGGCCTCGGCCACACGGGTAGGAGCCTCGCTTGATGCTTAGAGTTATGCTGCGAGTTAGGCGACATATCCTAGCAAACCAACGCACCACATACTATCGCAATGACCACACTGCACACTTCGCGCCACGTTGCATGACGATTAGTCACCGAGTGAATCTCCTAGCGAACAGACGTGTTGGTTATTTTTATTGTGTCACCGTGATTTTACAAGATGGCGGAAGTTTTAATAACAGCTGTGTATAAAAGGGAGCATTTGTGGAACCCATCGAGCAAATTATACAAAAATGTACCTGTAATAAAATCCCTTTGGAATGAACTTGCAGAAGAAGTAAATAAAGATAGTAACTTGTAATGAAATTGGTTAGTTTTGAGAGTGGCATCGTGTGTTGACTCATTCGCTCCCAACTGTCGAATGAATTTGTGCGTAGCACTTTGGTGTGGCCAAGGATGAAGTCACCTAGTATATGAGGCAGAGAAAGACCAATTCAATTGACACTTCTGTAGAAAAAAAACAAACGTTATATATAACGCAATAATAATAAACCATATATGACTCTTGCAGTAATAAAATAAGTACGTTTAAATAACTATGTAATAAGTCTTTATATAAAGTTTTCTGTCAAAAGGTTGTATATACTCGTGACTGGGTATCGTTTCATACAATTTCTACATTATTTATTTACAAAGATTTCCAGTTTCATTACAGAAACGGATTTAACTCTTCATTTAAAAAAATATCCTTATAATATGTTAGTTTTCGATTATTTCAGAGTCGTTTTTTTATAAATAAAAAAAAGAATTTGATGAAACGAAAACGAATCTAGAAGTGTGAATGTTAAGTTTATTCAATGCAGACAATCAAATGACATATTGTCAGCTCTTATATAGGGCAAGACAAACTTGTAACAATACTGTACTAAATACATTCGGAGCATTGTGGCACAGAGTATTGTGAATATGAAATGTACCCACATATCAACACTGAAAAACTGAAAGAAAGTCATGAAAAACGTAATATCACTATATATCTATTTTTTTAGCAGTTTGCATGGAAATAAATGTATTAACTGAAACTTGTTTTTTTTTCTCTCAGTATTCTGTATATTTGAAACTCTGCAGCCTTGGAAGACTCCACTCTATGTAAACAGACCTTTATGCCCCTACTATAATATTTGAACGTGTAAGTATTTCCGTATAATCTGAACGCAAACTCATGGTGTGAACAGGTGCATGAAAATATTTGTCATGTGTCGTTTGCAGATACTTGGAATTATAGATATGTATACGCAGAACAGATTCAAGCCACACTTGGATATCACATTTATCGATCGTTGTTCATATTAACCAACCTATTGGATTAATCGAGGTATTGTAAATACAACTTTAACTCTTGGAACGTTGTTATCTCATATATAGTAGTATCTCGTATAGTTTACAAAGAAGATTCTCCTCAAAAGCGCTGTGTCTGAGGATTGGAATCCAGTATTATTGTCAAATATATATAAGTTGAGTGTTAGTACAAGAAATCTGTTGCTGTGACAATTGTATAAGGTGCTTCCTCCTTTCTGCCAGTGGTAAGAAAACCACAGAAAAATTACCAAAGGAAAGCGAACTTGAGTACAGTACCCGGCGGTAATATTAAGAAAGAGACTGTCGGCCATAATCAGCTAACTTCGGCTTTGTAGAGCATCGTCTCTGTCCCTAGAACGCTTGAGAGCGACTTATATATCGCGACGGAACACGTGTATGAATGACAGAGACGACGCTCTACAAAGCCGAAGTTAGCCGATTATGTCCGACAGTCTCTTTCTTAAGCCCGATGCGTATTACTTACCGCCGGGTACTCATCATCTGGCTCGAAGGACCAGAAATGATGGAGCAAACGCCACACCATCAGACGATGATAAAGAAAATGGTTCTCACAGGTGGTGGATATGCAGGGATCATACAATCGGCTGAGCTCTGCTGGTGCACCAGAACGCTGGAGCTTTGTTCGGGCTGAAGAGGTCGATCAAGGCGAACGAAAACTTATTGTCACACGCACGTTGTTGAAGAGTATTGGTTGCTATTTGTCCTCTTGAGGTGTCCGCTGTCATCCGGATGACGGTCTGTGCCCAACTGCCGTCGATGCGATTTTTTCTTCTTACTAAAATCGCATCTTTATCTCGCGACAATAACACGCGCGACAGGGCTGGGAGTGATTATAGAGCAGCCCAAGAGCGAAACAGTATTTTACGTCACGTTTTGGCGTGAACAGTTATATTATATTACACTTTCGATGGATAAAGTACAATCTGGTGGGCTTATTTTGATTGGAAAACCTTTTGAAAACCAACCAGAAAAATATTTAAGAACATTATATTTTAATTGGTTCTATTGGGCGTCAAACCAATAACCCTTGGGTTGCGTGACACGTCATATTTACTAGACCATGAAGGTCGTCAATGGATTTAATTATGGATATTGCATACATACCATAACACCATTTCCCTACCGGTGTATGCAGAGAGGTCAGAGCGCCAGATTTTCCTATCTTGATACAGATCTACATCCATACAGCTTGTCATACCTATCTTAAGCTGAGTTTTTACGTGTTTCTTTCAAAATATAATATACTCGATCCAACAATACTAACTTTGTCTTTCTTTACCACAAAATATTGAAATTTATTCAAATATGTTAAAAAAAGCAGTGAATATATATTGGATGTTTTTTGCCTTAACGTTTATAAAATCCGGTTCTTTTCCGCATTGAAATCTGAAAAAAGTGGCATCAAACTAACGAAAAGCAAATAATATTCCATTCCAACCCGCTCTCCCGTAGGCGCGACAAGCAGGTCGGGAGTGCGAATGTGAACAAACAGCATAACGATATGCAAATAGAAGCCGTGGCTGTTCTGTTGAATTTGAACTCGATCTTCTTCAAAATGTAATGTACGCTTTATGCTAGTTGTATAAGTTTGTAATGTACACTTTACACGCTTATATGACTAAAATGTAATGTACCCTTCATTCTATATGTACCGCGTGGTTTGGGCAGTTTTTGTTTTCAGGGCTTTTTCGTAGTCAATTTCATTATAAGTGAATACTCACCGATTACTGCTTGGCCTATATCAAAGTCTCAACTGTAATATGAGCGCATGAATCCGCCTTTATTCTTTGGAAACGTGATAGCATTAACATCACAAAATAAAACACGAATTATCAAGAACACTAGTCAAAATTATTAAAATAAATTAATAATAAAAACTGCTGATTATATAATATAATACAGGACCATCTCGAGTCAACTGCCCGCATTTTATCTTACCAAGTGTCACTCTTGACATTCACACGGAAATGATAGTGTAGTACAAATTCAACACAGTACTCGTTAACTCTTCAATCAGTCTTTTTTAAAGATCAATAGTATATAAAAGGTCAAATATTTCGGCAATCTCAGCTGTAATCTTTTTGGTCACGTTTCTCACTTAAATCTTTAAAACTAGGCAAACCAAAAATATGATACGTTGATACATTCAAGAGGCCAAAGAAGTCTACAAACATCCAAACAATATTAACAGAGACGATTAATTCCATCTCAAATCGGCATGTTTCTCCATAATCAAATTGAAGCGTTTGGAATAGAAGAGAAAATTAATTTATGAGGGAATCTAGAATAAGATGTCATTTCAGAGTATTCTCGAATATATAATTATTTACCTCATATTTCGAGCTCATTTCAACATTTGCTGGCTGAGTATGAAAAAGATCCCTTGAATAATAATGACTTGAGATAAGTGATAGAATTTCTCTCCTTCTGATTTCCGTGAAAATCTCTAGCCAAAGTCATTATTTCAAAGAAATAAAGGTGGCGTTTTTGTCTTTATGATTTTATGCATTTATTTGCTAAAGTAAAAACGCAGTCTCTTGTTCTTAAATTATAAGCAATGATAATGTAAAAGCTTTCTCCAATTTTCATAAAACATTTGGTGTATGTACAAACCATCACACGATTCTCTGTCAAGGTAGATAGAATGGACAGAGTGCCAGACTTTCCACTCTCGTCACACATTCTTTAGCTCATCTACATCCATACACCTTCTCATACAAATTTTCTGATTTTACATTTCTTTCTCTCAAAAAATAATTCACCTTTTCACTCTTGTCTCTTAAAATTTGATTCCTTTGGCCTAACCCACGTTTTTCTAGGACTTCCCAAACTTTTCGAATGTATTTTTTTTTGTAAATCTTTCATCATTCATTATTTTTACGTGGCTGAACCATCATTACACTTTCTTTACTTTGAGGACTGTATTTTACTTAAATTCGCATTCTTTTCTTATATTTTTTATTCTGTCAAACATAGTTTTTCTATTCATTCTACGCAATACTCTTATTTCTACCACATTTATCTTTCTTCCATTTTTTTTGTCACGTCTTAGTTTTTATTCCGTATCCAAATATTGTACCAAGATTCCATTATGGTTAGCTGGCTTTGTGAATAGCACATTTCAACAAATTTAGATATAGTAAAAAGCTATGTCCAAATTTAGCTTTCATATCCTTAATAATACATATCAGAACAAATAAATACATAGTAAAAATGCATGCATCAAATACGTGGAAAGATTCTTATTTTACGCTTAAAAAGATTTCTCTTTGGATGAAGACACTTGTTTCAACGAGTTATAACGTTAAATTGAATCCTGTATATATATTCTCAAAATACCAACTACGGACCGAACAAATCAAGTGTACCGATGTATCCCTAATGTGAACCGACACTATGAATCAGACATTACTTGATACCGGCATATACTCCTTTAAATATAGAAGACCATTGTCACTGCCAGAAAAAGAGAGAGAGAGAGAGAGAGAGTAAGACATCTTAGCATAAAATAATATTTAAATTAAGAATGTTCGAATTAACAAATATCGGAAAAGTTTGTCTCGTTGTCGACTATATCACGCGATGGTACGCACTTTACATAGCTAGCTCTGGGACATTACGATACGTCCCATTCTAATCGACCACTTGTATGCAAAGTGCCAGCAGCGGGCCGCTTGGAAGGTAATTTACGCGCGACTGGAATGCGGCCAAAGATTATCTTTGAGGGAATTTAGCGCTCTTTAATCGCTCCCTGTCAAATATAAAACCGCTCGCACTTGAAATATACTTTACATAATACAACTATATATGTTAGGATAATATGTAAAGGAAATAAGCGAGATTATTGAATATCATCGTTTATTGTAGTATATGGATATAAAAATACATGACTTTTTTGAGGGGTCGTTCACACAACTCTTTTTCTTAATTTATTTTTAAACAGAATTATTTAATAATTAAATGTGACAAAAATCTACACAATAGACTTAAATTAAAGTGACGCTTGTTTCGTTTTACAATAGCTCTGTTAAACTTTTTGACAACCCTTTTGTAAAGCGAAATAGGCACGTCACTTGAATTCAAGTTTATTGTGTAGAATTTTGTCACATTTAAGTGTAAAATCATTCTGTTCCAAAATGAAATTTTACAATATAAATACCAAACGACCTCCGTGGCCTGGTGGTAAGACGCTTGTCTACCGATCCGGAGGTTGCGGGTTCGATCCCTGCTGGAAACCAGATAAAAAAGGGGATTTCAGTCTGGTGTTCACTTAGGGCCCATTAAAACATCTTTCTGGCTAGTTGTAAGAGATTGCCACATGACAATAAGCCCGCCAGGTTAAATAAATAACAAATTATCATATTTTTTATATAGTATTTATAGTTAAGGCATTAACACTGTGGAGGTTTAAATACATTGTAATTTGTTTAATCAAACACTGTTCATTCCCCTTTGTGGTGGAAATAAACAGTGTTTATTTAAACAAATAAACAATTCTCTTTGTTTATTTTATTTGTAACCTTTTATACAAAGACGCCATTAAGACCCAAAAGTTTCCTGCCTGAATAAACAGAGCGTGTATTAATATGTATCATATGCTGGCCACTCCCATCTATAGTCATGCAATTTCCGCGTTGAAATTTGACACCTCTACTCTGTTATATTTTTGTGGCCATCTGGATTAATCTGCAGAGCACATTTTGTGGTTTTACGATGATCGATTCCGAAGAGATCTCAATTCAACCTAACGTCAGTACGTTTCAGACTGAATGACTACTCAATTAGTGACGTCAAAGGTGTGTTGCTATATTCGAAATTTTCTTTGAAAATATTGACAACTTGTTTAAGGCTGTTTGAACTCCTGGCTTTAAGCAGATTTATGAGTATGTTTACATTGCTGCGAGTCTTCTTCTTTCTCCCGTGACGTGATGTATGTAATAATAATTATTTATGATCACCCTTAATATTCACGATCACGTTTACAAGAATGCCAGTAAAACGTCTCCATCCAGATGGTCCATAATCTGACACTGCATGTCCTTCGAACCTGTGTTTTCATAATCATTGTCTCAGGTAGCTCATGACTGAGCACCGTGACTCCCACGATAGCCTCTGATGACTTCTCTCCATCCATCCCTGCACTCCGCAGCTTAAAGAGCAGTTAAGGGTGGTTTAGTTGCGTCTCTCGTTTGGTCAGTCCAACGCATTAGGATTCTTCCTCTTATGCTGCATAAAATAACAGCTCAAGCAATGTGCCCAAAGAATCGGAGGATTCGTCGAAGACACATTGTCGACGTAGTTATAGAAAAACATGTTAATGTCGAAAGCACATTGTCGACTTAGTTATAGAAAAACATGTTTATGTCAATGGCACATTGCCGACTTAGTTATAGAAAAAACATGTTTATGTCAAAGGCACATTGTCGACTTATGTTAGTTATAGAAAAACATGTTTATGTCGAATGCACATTGTCGACTTAGTTATAGAAAAACATAAGTTTAAATAATCTGTGTTTTAAGTTATATAAATACGAGTATATCTGCTATTTGGGTATTATTTTCTCAGATAAGAATTACAAGAAATATTGAGCGGCGTGTAGCAATAGGAAACAAAAGTCAATGGGGCACTAAAACATATTATATTGTAATTTGTTTTATCAAACATTGTTTATTCCACTTTTTGTAACGGTATATCCCCTACCGGTTTCAAGGCTTTCAACTCATCATTAGGGGAGCACAAACAAGACTAAAATAAACAGTGTTTGATTAAACAAATTACAATGTCTTAAAACCTCCACAATGTTAATGCCTTAACTATAAATAATATAATATAAAATGTATAAAGTTGAACCGAACTTTATCAAAAAAGAGTCCATAACAATGTTTTGATACCAAATTTGATGTAGCATATAAGAGTGAAACGTGAATATGAAGTAATACTGAAATAAATGCTGTACAAATACATAAATCGAGAAGAAAACATGGGATGAGAGTGAAGTAATTAGAAATTGTACGGTACAGGTACAAATACTGTAACAATAGGTGGATGGGTACTGCTTGAAGAAGTAGAAGAGATTCCTCTTAGGAAGATAGAAGATGGTCGTTAGTAAAAGGCTGTAGAATGCGTAAATGTGTGTGTCAACTCTGTGTTAACTGATAATGTATTTTCCAAGGCATTTTGCGATTCTTATGTGCGGCCGATCGCTCATCACAAGCACCTGTTTTCGCCCGTGCATGCCGTCATAACTCGCGAAATATCACAATTTTCGCAAGTTTTGCGCATGCAGAGGCCGGCCGACTTTCGATACTGTCTCGCGATGGCCGTGCATAAGGTACATTTCAGTTACGGTCGCGACACAGCACGGACTCCAACAAACATAAAATATACGAGTACATACAAAAATCGAAAAATACCAAATAACATCAAAATATAATTATGAATTTATACATCAAAATACCAATATTCTACTGACATAAACAACAAGAAAATAATTATGTTTTATGGTGACGCATACGTCCGATACAGGAATGAATGTAAACTTAAGGCTAATGTGCTGAGTAAGATGAAGAACAGTTTGGTCACATAGAATGAATAGTAAAAATAATTTCATACAAATATCTAGTGGTTATTTGAGAAGAAGGTATGTCTGAGGAAAACAAAGGTAAGTATAGAAGTAAACGTAGAAAGACAAAGAAACCATTGGAAGTTATAGAAGTGTGAAGCACATATGTTGTGATAGGAAATTCTGGCGATCTGCCCCTTTGCTTATATCCCAACAGTAAAATTGCTTCCTATGTATAGAAATATAATTTATGTCTATTGTTATACATTGTTAACATTTCTCGTCAAATGCACGCCCTTTCATTATGTACTACATCCATAAAACCTGTGGGGTGAACAAGAGGTCAAATAAAATGTGTACAATATATATCCGCTTCAGGTTTCTGAATCCGTTATGCGAGGAACATAAAGCACCAGTTTTATGAGACCCCCTCCCGTCTACTCGCGAGGGTTGCATGTCGAGGGACCACCGTCCGTCAGTTAAGCCATTGGGGAGGTGGGCACGGACAGGGTGTTACGTGTTCACCCCTTATACTCTCTGATTAATTACGTTTCATTTCATATTTATTGATTAGATACTTTATCGTAAAATATATAATTCGCAAGTTTATTGCCAATCGGTAATCTCTTCCAACAAACCAGAATAAAGTAACATACATTAACCGAATGTGTTAAATATTGGAAGATCAACAATGGTTTCGTTTTAGTCCGTCTTCTTGCAATTAGCTGTCTGCTGTTTTGTTACCGAATATGTTTTTTTTCTATACATTTGCAGATCTGAGAAAGTACCTTATCTAATGGCCGCATAATTCACTGCATGGACAGTAAAGGACGGCATATAAAAAGAAGAGCGGTGAAGTGGAAAGGCCAATAAACAATATCTGTTTGAACGTTGCGCTAGTTCATGATCGGAAAGGTGAAAATTTTCGACGAAATAAGAGAGGGTGATGGTACAAGATGGATCGGTCATATAATACGACAAGAGGGCCTCTTGCATGCCATAATGGAGGGTATGACCGAGGGGACAAACTCTAGGGGACGCCCACGCCGAGGGTACCTGGAGGACCTGTTGGTGGACGTGCGCTGCTCAACATATACAGATTTAAAAAGAGCCGCACAGGACAGGGGGGAATGGAGGAGAAGAGTTGAAATTGCTGCAAACCAGTCTTAGGACTGCAACCACGGAGAGAGAGATGGTACAATTAAGGATATTATACAATAGAGACGGTATGTGAATTTGGCATATATTACTAAAGCACTGCTTATATGTCAATGTTAAATTCAATTTATTGTTATTTTTATCTCTGCATCAAAAGATTCTATTGAAGTAAAATACTGGTATATAAATAAATTATTTGATTTTACACCGAAATATTGAATAAAAGCAAGGTAAACCATACGTTCATTTAATAGAATTTCATTCTTTAAAATTCTCAACGCCCAACTGCCCGGCGGACACTTTAATTCCACGTGAAATCCTTTGTACAGAGTTCAGTTCACAGGATGCAGTTTGAACCATGCAATGGGACTGTGACCATCTGGAATCCCATTATCTGCAACTCCCTCCTGTCCTAGTACCTCACTTGACCACCACAATTGATTGCACACCCTCATTGCAATTCCGTACTGATTGAATGGGCGGTTTATAGATGGCTTTATAGTGTAGAATTTTTTATTGATGTTGGTAAAAAAAGACGATGCATTCCGAAAAATCGATGTATACATTTTAGAGCATAGTTTTAACCACTACCTTCATTTCCTTATATTTAACTAATATTTTTATTTTGTGAATTTTTTAAACTGTTGATTATATGAGTGGCATAGAGCCAAACCAGCCTATCAAACAAAACCAAAAAATGAGTTAGTGTTAAAATTTGAGTCTCATAACGGTTTTTTATAAGCCAGAAGTGCCTATACTTCAAAATTCTAAATGGCACTACTGCTGCCATCTATAATTTTTTTAGCAAAGCGATTTTCGTGTTATACTTTTATGCCAAATTTTCCTATCAAACAAAAAAACTTTAATCATCAAATAATCTTGTCATAATATAGGTTAATTTTTTTTATTTTTATTATAGTAGTTTAAGAATGTATCTGTTCAATGAATAAAAATCATTAATTACACAACATTTGAATTATAATAACCCATAGACTTTTCAACATATTCGTTCATTTCAACATATTCGTTGTATAGGCTGGTTTGGCTCTTCGCCACTCATATGTGGGTTCAAGTTCAGAGTTAGTGCGCCTTTGATGAGAGCGTGCTTTCAAAACGTTGCTACATAAATTGTCCTTTTTTTTATAAAAATACGTAGATGCGAGGAAGTTTCTAATCTAATGGTCGCAGCCTTCACCTTCTTATATTTACACTCAACTTGTTAATTTTAATCTGTCAATAATAGTGGGTTCAAGTTGGTGCATGACCGCGCGGTAACACACAAGATTTCCGTGCGGAATGTCGTCGGTTCGAACCCCGCGCTGCTCTACTCCACTAGAACGGTACATACACTTTTTCCGCCTAGTGTTCGAGGTATAAGGATGCCTATGACTTCAGTCATATATATTCTTTGAAAAAAATGTTTCGAGTTGGAGCGCCCTTGAGGAGGGTGTGTTCTCTACCTATATATGACGCCATATAAAAAGTTTCGAGAAAGAGCGCCCTTGAGGAGAGTGTGTTCTCTATATGACGCTATACAAAAAGTTCCGAGTTAGAGCGCCCTTGAGGAATGTGTTCTCTATATGACGCTTTATAAAAAGTTCCAAGTTGGAGCGCCTTTGAGGAGAATGAGTTCTCTATATGACGCAATATAAAAAGTTCCGAGTTGGAGCGCCCTTGAGGAGAGCGTGTTCTTTATATGACACTATACATAAAGTTCATAAAAGGAGCGCCCTTGAGGAGAATGTTTTCTCTATATGACGCTATACAAAAAGTTTCGAGTTGGAGCGCCCTTGGGAAGACTGCGTTCTCTATATGACGCAATATAAAAAGTTCCAAGTTGGAGCGCCCTTGAGGGGAGCGTGTTCTTTATATGGCACTATACATAAAGTTCAAAGAAGGAGCGCCCTTGAGGAGAATATTTTCTCTATATGACGCTATACAAAAAGTTTCGAGTTGGAGCGCCCTTGAGAAGAGTGCGTTCTCTATATGACGCTATATAAAAAGTTCCGAGTTGGAGCGTCCCTGAGGAGGGTATGTTCTTTATATGACGCTAGGTATATAAATTGTAATTTTATTATAATTATTATTCTGAATAGTTAAAGGAAGAATATATTTTTATTTTTTTAACTTTTTTCATTGTGTTTTATGCGATAAGAGAGATCTGAGAATGAATGCTGCGAATCCAAAGTCGTGATGATAGAAAAGTGTGAAAGAAAAAGTAAATGATGTTTGAGTGAGCAATGATAGATTAGAGCAAGTTAAATAAATTCGGCTTAAGGTGTAGTGTAAAAGAGCAGTGTAGTGCGTTAGGTAAAAGATTCAATGGAAGACTAAAGCATATATATCCTCGAATTGAACAATATTAATATATGATGTGACGACAGTCCACAACAGTGTTTTAGTAACAACTTCGATGTAAAGAAGTGAAACGTGGACGTCGAAAAAAACTGAAAGCCGAATAAATGCTGCAGAAATGAATGCACTAAGAATACAAAGGTATTTATAAGATTTTTTTATTAAACAAAGTTTTTTTTTAAATCTTAAATAAAGCGTGGTTAGAAACTTAAAAAAAATACTTCAAGATCGCTTTATTATGAAATTAAAATATATATTTAAAAAAAATTGTCGTTTAAATCATATTAACAACAAAAATAAATCTAAGCTCAACGTGAATGATCACAATGGAGATATCTCTTTGTTATGGTCAAAGTGTCAGTCAGGACGGCTTAGTGGTGAGTGACCACCAGCCCGACCCTCGCGTCAGTGGTTCCGATCCCAGGGGGATAGAGTTATTGTACCGTTGTGCGGCCTCTATCTCTCTGTGAGGGTGATTTGGGTAAATTAAAGTACACAGAGGGTTTGGATGAAGAGAGATTATTTATTGGTGAAACCGTTGGTTTGTTGACAGTGTTTTGACAATGCGAAAAAAAGTGTGTCCTGTTAAGAATAATTACTTATTTCTCGTTTTTGGTTATGTTAATATTGAGTTTGCTATAATGTTTGATCAAAATTGAGATTTGAGAAGCTATTTCTTTCTAAGACTTCAAAATATACAATGCACAGTGATAATATATGTTTGAAGAACTTAATTTTTTTTATCATAATAAAAATAAAATGTCAGTTTATATGGTGCCGTTAAGAGAGCAGACTTTCCTCAAGGGCGCTCTTACTCGGGATTTGAACAGACTTTCCTCAACTGTGGTCTTACTCGGGATTTGAACAGACTTTCCTCAAGGGTGGTCTTACTCGGGATTTGAACAGACTTTCCTCAACTGCGGTCTGACTCGGGATTTGAACAGACTTTCCTCAAGGGCGCTCTTACACGGGATTTGAAAAGACTTTCCTCAAGGGCGCTCTTACTCGGGATTTAAACCTTACATTATTAACATATTAAAATGAATGGAAGGGAGAGGCTGCGGCCAATAGATTAGGAAGTACTCCGCATCTGAAAATGTTTCGTATTTTAATCTTTTGTGGATATGGTTAAACATCATACATCTGACGGATTTATTGATGTATAGTATTTTTTCCAACAATATTTGGTAAGAAAACTGCAAAAAACTTACCGAGGAAGTGCCAATTAGAAATAAACCTTTGTAGGTCTTCCGATATGTGATAGTTCCACATTCGGCTTAAGGTGTAGTGTTATGTATGCGTTAATTTATTATATTATCTTATATTTTGATAAAACCTTCCATAAGCGTTATCTTTGAGTGTTTACTAAAGCTATACATGCCACTCATGTATCCGACATTTAGAAACAGACAATTTCATGTCACATAACCAACAACGGCTGAAACAGGCCATTTCATGTCACATAACCAACAATGGCTGAAACATGCCATTTCATGTCACATAGCCAACAACGGCTGAAACAGGTCATTTCATGTCACATAACTAATAGTGTTAGGGTGATTGTCCGTCTTTGTGGGGTTTGTGGGCATGTTCTCACGTATATGTTTATGGATTTCGTGGGGATGGATAGTCATTTGAATGATTTATGCGACCACGTAACTTGCTTCATTTACTTTTGTCTGGTTGGTTGGAAGAGATTGCCGCCTGGCAATAAGCCCGCCAGATTGTATTGCAATAAAAGTGTTAAATAAATAAATAACTAACAACGGTTGAAACATGCCATTTCATGTCACATAACCAACAACGGCTGAAACAGGCCATTTCATGTCACATAACCAACAACGGCTGAAACAGGCCATTTCATGTCACATAGCCAACAACGGCTGAAACAGGCCATTTCATGTCACATAGCCAACAACGGCTGAAACAGGCCATTTCATGTCAATAACCAACAACGGCTGAAACAGGGCATTTCATGTCACATAACCAACAACGGCTGAAACAGGCCATTTCATGTCACATAGCCAACAACGGCTGAAACAGGCCATTTCATGTCACATAGCCAACAACGGCTGAAACAGACCATTTCAAGTCACATAACGAACAACGGCTGAAACAGGCCATTTCATGTCACATAACCAACAACGGCTGAAACAGGCCATTTCATGTCACATAGCCAACGACGGCTGAAACAGGCCATTTCATGTCACATAGCCAACAACGGCTGAAACAGGTCATTTCAAGTCACATAACTAACAACGGCAGAAACAGGCCATTTCATGTCAATAACCAACAACGGCTGAAACAAGCCATTTCATGTCAAATAACCAACAATGGCTGAAACAAGCCATTTCATGTCACATAGCCAACAACGGCTGAAACAGGCCATTTCATGTCACATAGCCAACAACGGCTGAAACAGGCCATTTCAAGTCACATAACTAATAACGGCAGAAACAGGCCATTTCATGTCAATAACCAACAACGGCTTAAACAGGGCATTTCATGTCACATAACCAACAACGGCTGAAACAGGCCATTTCATGTCACATAGCCAACAACGGCTGAAACAGGTCATTTCAAGTCACATAACTAACAACGGCAGAAACAGGCCATTTCATGTCAATAACCAACAACGGCTGAAACAGGGCATTTCATGTCACATAACCAACAACGGCTGAAATAGGCCATTTCATGTCACATAGCCAACAAAGGCTGAAACAGGCCATTTCATGTCACATAGCCAACAACGGCTGAAACAGGCCATTTCAAGTCACATAACTAACAACGGCAGAAACAGGCCATTTCATGTCACATAACCAACAACGGCTGAAACAGGGCATTTCATGTCACATAACCAACAACGGCTGAAACAGGCCATTTCATGTCACATAGCCAACAACGGCTGAAACAGGCCATTTCATGTCACATAGCCAACAACGGCTGAAACAGGCCATTTCAAGTCACATAACTAACAACGGCAGAAACAGGCCATTTCATGTCAATAACCAACAACGGCTGAAACAGGGCATTTCATGTCACATAACCAACAACGGCTGAAACAGGCCATTTCATGTCACATAGCCAACAACGGCTGAAACAGGCCATTTCATGTAACATAGCCAACAACGGCTGAAACAGGCCATTTCAAGTCACATAACTAACAACGGCAGAAACAGGCCATTTAATGTCACATAGCCAACAACGGCTGAAACAGGCCATTTCAAGTCACATAACTAACAACGGCAGAAACAGGCCATTTCATGTCAATAACCAACAACGGCTGAAACAGGCCATTTCATGTCACATAACCAACAACGGCTGAAACAGGCCATTTCATTTCACATAACCAACAACGGCTGAAACAGGCCATTTCATGTCACATAACCAACAACGGCTGAAACAGGCCATTTCATGTCACATAACCAACAACGGCTGAAACAGGCCATTTCATGTCACATAACCAACAACGGCTGAAACTGGCCATTTCATGTCACATAACCAACAACGGCTGAAACAGGCCATTTCATGTCACATAACCAACAACGGCTGAAACAGGCCATTTCATGTCACATAACCAACAACGGATGAAACAGGCCATTTCATGTCACATAACCAACAACGGCTGAAACAGGCCATTTCATGTCACATAACCAACAACGGCTGAAACAGGCCATTTCATGTCACATAACCAACAATGGCAAAAACCGTGTCATAATACTCCGCCCTATTGAATCAATTCGAAATAATTACTATAGTCGATGAAAATGAAATACTTATTAGGAAAGTATAATAGAAACACCCCATTAAGGCAGCTAAATACAAATTTCGGGACAGGCAGAGAGGACATAGCGCCAGACTTTCCTATTTCGACACACAAACACCCATCGCCTCCTACATATTCATCATTTTCTCATACAACTAATCCGATTTCTCCTACTTTCTACGTTTGCTTCTCTTAAAATATATTTATTTTAATCCATTCGTACTTTTCTCATAGACATCATTTCTCGTAGACATATTTGTCCCTGGCAGCCCGAAAAAGATCTCCAACGCCCTTATGCCAGTCCAATCACGTATATTGCGGAGCCAGGAGATTTGCCTCCTGCCAAGACCTCTTCGGCCTTCTATTTTGCCTTGGATGATCAGGTGCAGTAATTTAATAAAATAATTTAATAAAGAAATGAATTTAAAAACAAACTAAATAAATAAATAAAACGGTAAAAGCCAAATCATTAGACTTTTAAAATTTTCTCACTAAAGTAAATCGACAAAAAATCAACAAACACATTCATATAATCAAACCAAATATCGATACATATATGAATGTTCGTATACGTGCTTGTAGCCAGGGGCGTCAAACAATCGGTACGCATATTAATTACTATCCCGGGCACTATAAATGATCCCTCCCATTCCCGAGGGGGTGACAGCTCCGTTCTGTATCATTGGCCATGCTTGGCAGGGGTGCATACTACGTGTTACAAAATGGTGATCGGGGGGAAATATGTTATGTTGTTTCGCTAAACGTTTGATAAACTACTGATTTTCAGTGGTAAAACGTTTATCATAAATAAGTTTTAGGATTAAACATTTAAGGGTTGACAACCTCCATGGGCAAGTTAATAAAACGCTTGATTGGCATTAGTACCTAAAAAATTATCGTTCAAAATAAATAGTTTCAATCTGGTAAAACAGTTTGTCTCGTTACAATACTCGCATGCGCCGAACACGTGTGCGAATGTTGTTGCCTCTTCACGTGCGGTAGTGTTGCCAAAACAATAACCATGCCGAACTACGAATACCGGACCCTTACTTCAGTGGCTCTAACTGGGGCTGAATACAATATTGTTGTCTATATGTCCGACTGGCCATTCGGATATGTTAAATGACATTGTAATTTATATAGACAACCACTATTTATTCTAATTAATATAACAGTGTAACCCTACCGGTTTCAAAGTTTTCACCTCATTATTAGGAGAGCACAAACAAGGAGTCGTGACTCTACTCCCCTGATGTTGAGGTGGGAACGTTGAAACCGATAGGGTTGTACTGTTGTAAAGGGTATTTCAAATTGAGCGGTTTTTTTTTAATTCTAATTATTTTAATTCTTGAATAAAACATACAATTTACTTTGATTTAAAAAAACTTTTCATTGGTCATTGAAGTATGATGTATGACATTTAAACACACAAAAACAATATCCGCCAAATGTCCACCTCTTGCAGCTCCACAGATGTTCACTCTTTTATCAAAAAAATCGATGACATTTTGGCATAATTGCGGTTCTAACGGGAATCGATTGGGAGTCATTCTTATAGATCTGGCTTTTCACATAATCCCAGAGAAAGTAGTCCCGTCCAACGGTGTCCGATCACATGATCTTGGTGGCCAATTCACATCAACGTTTCCTGAGATTACAATACATAAAATAATACAACAATTTGAACGCTTTGTTGTATTGTATACGACTTTATTTTTATAAATGTCATACATTACACTTCTCAAATGTCACAAGACCCAGGCAAGTTCGTGACGTCATCTGTATTTACATAAGAATAAAAAAAGTGCTCAATTTGAAAGACCCTTTATTAAGTGGAATTAACAGTAATATTAGGTTATTTACACTTGTATAGAATACATTTTAGCAACTTAGTTTATATTCACCTGACGAAGAAGACGGTGGTCTTCGAAACTGGTTGTGAACCTAAATTAAACCTGTGGTGAACACAAAATGTAAAATAAGTTTTTTATTTTACTTATTTTTTCCTTTTATGGAAAAAATGGCACCACAAAGTGAAACTATAGTCTTTTCAAAGATTCAAGAAGAAATAAACAGTGTTTGACTAAACTAACTACAATGTCTTTACCTCTACAGTGTGAACGCAAAACTATAAAAAATATGTTGAAGGATACTATACGAAATAAAAAAGCATAAAGTATTAAGAATTTATTTTTTCGTGTAACGTTCGTGAGGTTCCTTCCCCGAATAGAGTTCGTTAGGTTCCTTCCCCAACATATTCTCAATCTTAGGTCTTGACAGGGAGATTGGTTATTCTATAGTATATTAACACTTTTTATAAGTATTTTATTGATTGAATTATTATTGACTTCATTTTTACTTTTAAAAGAAAGAAATGTTAAAAAAAAAAACAGAAATCGTAGGAGTTACATGACAACGTGCATTATAGAACAGGTAAAAGGTGTATGTCAATCTTTGTATATCTCAGGAGACAGAGTGGTGTATGTATTTATTTTTATTTTCCGTATTGTATCTTATATTGGTATGATTATGAATGATATTTTGAAAGATATACACGTATGTATACAAAATTGTATTTTTTTGGAGATTTTTAATATCAATAATACATTATCTACGGTTTTTTTTAAAGATTGTTAAAATTTACGTAATATGCGTGCATATATTTTAGATGTAAAAATACAATATTTTAACAGAATTTACCTTTCCACAGAATAAAATGACAATTACTTATTGTTTTTTTTTAACTTTCTGATACAAGTTTAACCCATGTATATAAAAAAACGAAAAAAATATGTTTTATAAAGTCTTAATATACCATTATAACAACAGGAACAATGTTACTCAATCTTAACTGTGGCCTGACTCAATTATTATATACATACCAAGTTTGTTGTCATACATACCAAGTCATGATCGGATGGCACAGGTCCTATATCTTTCAGACGATCAGATGTTTCGGCTACCTTATTTTTTAGTTTCCTCACTTTTTAATAAAGATCACTATGGCTGGATATGAACCGACTGGAAGCATTTTAAATGTGGATATACCAGATAATGCTACTGTAGGGATACCCGGTCTCCGCTGAATATTGTCGCATACATACGGTCAATGACCGATGAGATGAACTTCGCATTCCTCGACAAATTTAAATAAACAGTCCGAAGTTCATACGCCGGCCATTCAAGTCCAAAGATCACCCACCGGCTAGTCATCCCGTAGCGAGCGGACCGCACTACATACTAGAGAGAGAACGCACCACGCTGTCTCGCCGGTTCCGTAAATAGATTGTTACCCACATACTACAATTGACCATTTCTGCATTCACAGAAGCGAGATAGAAGCATATCGCGAGCGCACTGCCGCGCCCATTCTGAAATGTTATAAATACCTACGTACTATCAAAATAAACAATTCACTTTCCTTCCGCATTGCGATCTAACGTGTTTTATTTATTTATCAACAATCATAATCATCATATACCAGCAGAGACATCCGCTAAACTACGAATACCCTGGAGGAACATGGTCAGCAACACAAGGGTTCTTCAAAGAGCCAAAGTGGATCGAGAGTTGCTGACTAATTTTAAAATCCGAAAGGTGTCCTATTTGGGTCATGTACTTAGAGGAGCAAAGTACAAATAACTGCACCTGATCATCTAAGGCAAAATAGAGGGTCGAAGAGGTGTTGGCGGAAGGCAAATGTCCTGGCTCCGCAATATACGTGATTGGACTGGTATAAGGAGTGTTGGGATCTTTTTTGGGCTGCCGGGAACAAATATGCTTACTCTTAGGTGATAGTCAACATCGGGGGTACCTGACATGACACTAGGAAGAAGAAGAAGATGGCTGAATATGTCATTTGTCAAATATTTAAATTCCATTCTTTGCATAACAAGCTTTTTTATAGTTAAGATCAAATTAATGAATAAATGCTCACTACCCTAGACGAGTTCAATAGAAAGCAGACTCTCTGCAGTCGAGCTCGACGTCGAGATGCATACGCACCTTTAATTACAGATTAAAAATATTACAAAAATAAATCAGCATAAGAAAAGGAAGATGATGACTGTGAATATTAGATGTATTTATCCATATCGGCATATGTTGTTTATGTTTTTTTAGCGTGTCATACAGTGCGCTCTTTCATTTCATTCGCTGGCCACTATGCTGCAAAATTATAATCTATAGTTTATAGATACAACTGAACAAATCTAGTTTTGTTGTATATATTATACATATAACTGACTAAACCTAGTTTTGTTGAAATATTTCCGTCCTATTGTATTACTGCTTCATTTTCCATTTGAATTGTGCAAAATCACCCGCAACCAGCTATCGCAGTACAAAATCGGTTCAAATATCCGGAAACTAGCTTCCGCTATTTACCTGTCTGACAAACACACCCCTAATGTATCCTAATATGGCATCATATAAAGGGATTGTATATACGAGTATTGTCTAATCCAGGAATGTGTAACCTTCGTCTTTGTCGACCATAAAGTCTGGCCTTTTGGATGAATCCATATTTCACAAAACAATTTTTTTTATTCATATTTTTTTTATTTGTTTCTTTATTATTTTTATTAAAACCTTAAAACGAGTACATTTATAATACAAAAGTTTAAAGAGGATTCAATAAAATAATCCTTCCTGATTGACGACTTTAATTTGCTGAGTGTACATATAGATACTATAGTACCTTCCGTGACAGAAAAACGTGATGGATTTATTAAACAGGTAAAAAAAATCACTCAAAAAGTCGTTAGAAGTCAAGTTCATTTTAAAACCATAAAAAAATCCATTGTTTATTTTTGTTACGTCGAAGTAAATAATTACTAAAATTAGTGACCGAAACGTAGCGAATATAACTTATTTGTGTGTTTATTTGGATCTAAACCCAATTTTATCACATTTAATTATTTTTAACCTTTACACCGCGTTAAAAATCAAATTCCACGAATCCTGTGCGCGGAAAAAATTTCGGCATTTTTTAATTTCTAAGTTTAAACGCGTATTTTGTTTAGAACCACTGATATTTGATTACACCATCAAGTAAACATGACATTCAAGTAATTTTCTGATAATAAATAATAGTCATCACTCTTAAGGAGACTCGTTAAATAAAGGAGATAAACTAAACATTACGTAAAATACACAAAGGAATGCTACAGATCAGATCACAGGCGTTTGTGCTTCCCGCAAAGAACACGTTAAGTAAGTTCAAAGTAAAACACGGTTACTTTGTTTTATTCTGTTTTATTTATTGCAAATCACAATGCATTTCAACACTTGTTGTGTCATCATCAGGTGAGTTATCAAAAACGTGGATTGGACGTGAAATAAAACAAAATAACCGCGTTTTAATTTTGAATACATTAGAATAAAACGTAGATTTTGAAGTGGAATAAAACACACTAACCGTGTTTCAATTATATGGCAATTATGAAGTTCTTCAAAGTGATACCAGAGATATCTTAACAGCTATTTGCTACATAAATTTGATATATTGTTTATAGTTAAGGCATTAATGTTGTGGAGGTTTAAAGACATTGTAATTTGTTTTATCAAACACTGTTTATTCCACTTTTTGTAACGGTCTAACCCTACTGGTTTCAAGGCTTTCACCTCATCTTCAGAGGAGCACAAACAAGACTGAATTATGTTTGAACTGGTACCGATATACACGCTTTTAACGGTTGGGGACATTTGGATTGGGGACTGAGGGCTGTGGGAGGCATAGGACGATCTTGGGCAGCAGTGGAGAGATTTTTGGGATATATGTGTTTACCAGATGTTCGTCTCGATGTACACACTTAGAAATTTCTAGGGACTCTAATCTGTCAAATTTATTTCCTTTACTACTGATATGTAAGAATTTGGCATCATCGATGGAAAAATTATGGTTTTCACGGTGACAATGATTAGCCATTTCAAAATAAATTAAAGGATTTGGTAAGGTGGATTTGTGTTCACGAAATCTCTTTTCAAAAGATTTTACAAATGTCCCCAACCATTAAAAGCGTGTATATCGGTACCAGTTTGAACAAAATTCAGTATTGTTTGTGCTCCCCTGAAGATGAGGTGAAAACCTTGAAACCGGTAGGGTTATACCGTTACAAAAAGTGGAATAAACAGTGTTTGATAAAACAAATTACAATACATAATTTTGAAGTGCAGATTATTGAATGCAGCCTTATTAAGATACAGTTAATTTAATGCAACATTTCAACATGAAAAGGTTCCCTATCTCTGGTCTAATCAAATTCGCATTGGGAAATTTTCAGGTGAAACTTTATTGTGTTTATTGGGTATTAATTTGAGATATGGAGACAGTTGTAGATTTTATTTTTCATCATTTGAACCGGGCAATAAAATATCATGGTACTATTTCCGCTGGGTATAAAATATCCATTAAATATCATAAACATTCCCTTAACGCTATACCCCTATTAGGGTTAATATGATCTTCTCTTTCTTCTAGCCTGGCTATATTTTGGTATCTCTATTTCCATTATATCTCTGCTTCAAAGGGGCATGTAATTAAAATAATTAAAGAATAATTTATAATATAAGAGTCGTTCAGAGGTCAGACTCTTCTTATAGAAGGTCTTAGTCGAAAATTGATCCAACAATTATTAATACAATAAAAGCATTGAAAATAAAGTAGTTAGTCATAAGGTTCAACGGGAGTTACAGTAGATTAAATTAAGTTGTTAGTTATAAGGTTCAACGGGAGTTACAGTAGATTAAATTAAGTTGTTAGTTATAAGGTTCAACGGGAGTTACAGTAGATTAAATTAAGTTGTTAGTTATAAGGTTCAACGGGAGTAACAGTTGATTAAATTAAGTTGTTAGTTATAAGGTTCAACGGGAGTTATAAGGTTCAATAGATAAATAATAAATACGAGCGCAAGCTATCCCTGTATTCTTGCGAAATAATAAAGGTTGCGTTTTATGTTCCAGGCCGATTTTATTTGGTTCCCATTTTGATTTGGCTGTTATGTGTCCGTTGATATTTGACAGCCGTAGAGAGTGGTTTATAACAATTTATTATGGAGCATCTAGCTCCGCAACAATTTGATGAAGTTATTAAAACATTTTATTTAAATAATTGTTCAATTGTGAATACGCGAAGAATATTGCGTGTTTTTTTTTGGTTTAAATCATGTGCCAAGCAAGTCAACCATTCAGCGTGTAATTAATAATTTTGAAAATTTGCATAAACTGGGAGATAAAACAATGTCTGGGCGACAACGTAGCCAACGTACGTCAGAAAAGATTGATGCAGTGATGCAGAGTGTTGGTGAACGTCCGTGCACCTCTCATCGACGCCGTGCACAAGAATTGGGAATATCTCGTCATGTTTGTTAAAAATTATCAAAAAAGATTTGCATTTTTATCCGTATAAAATTCAATTGACACACGAGCTATAGGAAATGTATAAGGTGAAATTTTACTGCTGGTCATTGCTGATTAGAATTTACTCTCACAAAGATTTACGCTAGACCCGCTTTATAAACCCGAATTCCCAAAATTGGTTTTCAATTTAATCCCGGACCTCTTTTACACACACGAAATTCCTAAATCGAGTCCCGACCAATAAAAGAGTAATTCCGATCGGTACCAACCAGGGTTGCATAGAATAAATAATGTATATTTTAAATGCATAGAATAAATAAAGTATACAAAATTTAAAATCATTAGAACAATATTGAAAAAAAGAAGTAAATGTTGTCATATAACATATTAAGCACGTACCTTCGACAAATATAAAGGGGCTTTCAAATTGAGCGGTTTTTTCAATTCTAATTTTGTAAATTTTTGAATAAAATACACAATACGCTTTGATTTCAAAAAACATTTAATCGGTCATTGAAGTATTATGTATGACATTTAAACGCGAAAAAACAATATCCGCCAAATGTCCACCTCTTGCAGCTCCACAGATGTCCACTCTTTTGTCAAAATTATCGATGACATTTCGACATGATTGAGGTTTTAACTCACCAATAATGCGAATAATTTCGCGTTTTTTTTTTCATAATAGTTTATAGCAAGGATATAATGTGTTTCAATAGCAGGAAAATATAGCCCTTTTTGTAATATTTGTACTTTTATCCCATTATCATGAGTTTTCTTTTTTCTTTAGAATGGTGACGAGTCCTTTTAGCTGGAAAAAACAGCCTCTTCATGACATCTTCGAAAATCTTTGCCATCAAACCAAATAACATCATCCTGTTTTAACAATGTCACCACCCAGTGAGGAGATACATTATGTTGCCGATATAAAAATAAGCCACTAAACACGAAAAAAAAAATGTTTTCAAATCTCCAATGAAAACGTCATTCTGTCCCATCGATAGGCATCCCGCTATTCCGCAAATTTACCAGTGGTTAAATAATTTTTCCTTAAATTACGAATTTTTCACCTTTATTGCAACACTAAATCAAATGTCAAATTCATTTGAAATAATGAGATCAACTTATGACAGTTCGTGCTTGAATAATTAATGTTGCCCTTAGTAAAAACAAAATTATCGCCTCTTTAGATATTCTTAATATTTATGTCTCCGTTGCTACTTTTTTATTTAATCCTTTATGGCAGTAATTGTCGGCTCACATGATATGTCGCACGATCTGAAGTAAAAAATTATTCAACTTCAAGTGACGGTCTGAGTGACATTTCACCACATTATAAATCATATTTTTTTTTAAAAAGCTTTATATCAAGCGATGAAATATCGTTCATAAATCTAGAATTATTTTGTTTTACATTTTTATTACTGTAATACATCAAAGGATTTTGAGTTTTTTAGTGCTTTTATTTAAAGTGCTCCATCACAATTAATTATTGTTAACCATTCTTTACAAAACCTTATCATCGTCATCATTGGTCATATCTTGAAGAAAAAATACAGTGATCAGGAATTCATTGTTCACAGTGTAATGCATTAACGGGAGAATGAGACAATTGGATAAAAATATGTCTGGTTTGCTGGATATTTTTTATGCTTTGTAATTTATTTTTATCAAAAACTGTTTATTCCACTTTTTGTAACGGTATAACCCTACCGGTTTCAAGGCTTTCACCTCATCTTCAGGGGAGCACAAACAAGACTAAATTATGTTCGAACTGGTACCGATATACATGCTTCAACGGTTGGAGACTGAGGGGTAAGGGAGGCATAGGACGATTTCGGCCAAAAGTGGAGAGATTTTTGGGATATAACTGTTTACCAGATGTTCGGATCGATGTACTGACTAAGAAATTTTTAGGGCCTCTAATCTGTCCAATGGATTTCCGTTACTACTGATATGTAAGAATTTGGCATCATCGATAGAAAAAGTATGGTTTTCACAGTGACAATGAATAGCCATTTCAGAATAATACTTAGCAACAGTGGTGTGTATAAACTTTTATGTGCTGACTGTGATAACTTTTACACAGAAAAGACAGAAAGATCTTTTGAAAAGAGATTTCGTGAACACAAATCCGTCTTAACAAATCCTCTAATTTATTCTGAAATGGCTAATCATTGTCACCGTGAAAACCAAATTTTTTTTATCGTTGATGCCAAATTCTTATATAACAGTAGTAAGGGAAATAAATTGGACAGATTAGAGGCCCTAGAAATTTCTAAGTCAGAACCTCGATCCGAACATCTGGTAAATAGTTATATCCCACAAATATCTCGACTCTTGGCCGAAATCGTCCTATGCCTCCCTTACCTCTCAGTCCCCAACCATTGAAGCGTGTATATCGGTACCAGTTCGAACAGAATTTAGTATTGTTTGTGCTCCTCTGAAGATGAGGTGAAAGCCTTGAAACCGGTAGGGTGATACCGTTACAAAAAAGTAGAATAAACAGTGTTGGATAAAATAAATTACATTATCTTTAAACCTCCACAACGTTAATGTCTTAACTATAAACAACATTTTTTATGCTGTTGTCGCTGAGTTTAGGAGGGTCCTTTCCAACAATTTCACAATATTAGGTCTTGATTGGGAGAGTGGTTATTAAATTTTATCAATTTTTTTTTAAATTTGTCTTATTATATCCTCTTGAGAGAGATTCGTTTATATTTTAAAAGTCATGTATTGATGATTAATTTTTGCTTTCCGTCCTGTAAAATGCATTGGTTAATTTATGCATCAATTTTTTTAATTTATTTATATCCTAAATTGTAAGTTTTTGGGATATTACGACTCGGTTTCTCTTGTTTTTTTTGTTGTAATTGTGATACAAAGACTTTCGAGACCTTGTTGGTAAGACTTCTGTCTTTAGGTCCGGAGGTTGCGGGTTCAATTCACGTTGAGACCCAGATTTATTTAGAAAGGGTTTCATTCAGGTTTTCATTTAAAGCATATTTGACATATTTCTGGTTGGTTACAAGAGATTGCTTCGTGTTGAAAATCCCACTAGGATGTACTGTATACAACAAAAGTGTTAAACAATACAATATGTAAAGAACAACTGAGTGATATTTATTTGATTGATAATTAATAACCATCTTTGTCTTTTCTCATTACTGAGGTTCATGGTCTTACAAAAATTGGTAGTACAGATTGCGAAGACAGCTCTCCACTCCTCTTGGTCAGTTACCATTTACATGATAGTGTTTAGCCTTCTTCAGTCAATTCCTTCACCTGCTCCCTCCATTTTGCTAAGTCTCTGCCTCTTCTTCTTGACACACTACGAGTACCTACAGCCATATTTTTCCCAAGGTGTCTGTATCACGTCTAAAAATACGCCCAAAAAACCGCACAAATGTCTAATTTTCCCTTACAGTTTTAAAATTATAATCTGATTTGATACAAGCACTTGTCATATGGGAATAAATATACCAGGCTCTCTTGTGTACAATTTTTATTTTTAATTATTTATTCATTTTACACATTTATTTATTTTTTCTCATATCAATATTTTATTTTATTAATTTTTTTATTTATTTTACACATGACAAGAAATATACACCATTTGCCGAAAAAACAACAGATAATTTAATTTGAACGCATAGTTTTAATGGATCTGGGTTTGTTCCCTTTCATTTGTCGTGTACCCAGTAAACTAGGTTTTTGTCTGTATCTCACTGAGGACATACAACATGAAAAAATAAATCGATACTTCTTTCCAATTTTTGATTATATAAAACCCCGTTGCACATTCTCAGCAACCTGACAAACGATGAAACTCAATTACTTATGAATACATCACGTGAAATCAAATTCCTCACACTTCATCACTTCAGACCGACCCACGATTACAAATAGAAGATGTCACATTTAGTTTTTTTCGCACAATGACAATTTCTGACCATCATATACTATAATCTCAATCAGCAAGTTTCGCCGAATAAATATTTAAAGGTATATCGCACCATCGGAGATCCGTAGAAGTGAAACAGCCGACATGTAAAGTAAATGTAAAGCTGCCGACATGTAAATTAGAAGTGTAGCAGCCGACATGTAAAGCAGATGTGAAGCAGCCGACATGTAAAGAAGAAGAAAAAAAACAAGTTCAGAGTTCAAGGCAATCTTTATATGACCATCAGCCAGCAACATCATTAAAATTCCGGAATAGTTTAGTGAATATATTGCAAGAGCTGACAATTCCTCTGGATACGTTACATTTTCTAAAAAGAAAATACACATCTGAAGTGAGAATGAAGTTCTCGAAAAATATGACACCCGGAGGCCTAAGTATACTTGAAAAACACTAAATTTACTCCGGTTAGGTTAGGTTAGGTTTTAAAAACACTAAATTTACTCCGGTTAGGTTAGGTTAGGTTTTAAAAACACTAAATTTACTCCGGTTAGGTTAGGTTAGGTTTTAAAAACACTAAATTTACTCCGGTTAGGTTAGGTTAGGTTTTAAAAACACTAAATTTACTCCGATAAGGTTAGGTTAAGTTAGGTTTTAAAAACACTAAATTAACTCCGATTAGGGGTGGCTAGACACACAGAAAGGATTTCTTTACCAAATGAATTATTGAATTTGATTAAGTGGATATACAGGACTCACAGCATAGTCGTAAGCTAGTTTGTCCTAACGTTAGTACTGTGTGCTCTTTGCAGGGCCTGATGGATGCTTATTATAGGATGATCTCTGTTGTCTTCTACTAGAAACAAATGTCATAATTTATAATCGATGAACAGGATACTATAACTCTCTTGATATTGTAACATGACAAATATCTTGACTTCTCCGATTGGTAGGATTCACCCGTTCTCTACTAATGAATTATCTACTAATAAAAATGTTGATATCAAACTGTTATCTCCAAATAAATAAAAACTGTTATTATAAAAATACAAATATCAAACTGTTACTATCGTTTTATTGAGCATCATAATAGCAAAAATTATAATAAAATTAAAGAAAATAATATTTTATTTTAAGTCTCATTAATACACAAAGTGTGAATCCAACCGAAGTTTTGAATGAAATAATCCACAGTTAACTCAAATTTAATTATTACTTCCATCCAGGAACCTGTTCTTAAATGTAATTGTTAAATATATGGCCAGTTTGTATTTGAACAACTGGCTACACTGCAGTTAGCATTGTCTATGGCTGCCGACAGAGGCTGACTTGGTGAAAGTTCCGCCAAAGAATTTTACGCCTTAATAAGACGTATTGATTCATATTTACATAATAAGGACTATTTTCATAGCGCCGTTTAAATAGTAGGTTCAGACCAAAGCCGCTCTTTGTCGGGATTCAAACCCACTTTCATTGATATATAAAAAGATTACAAAGTAAATATCAAAAATTTGAGTACAAGAATTGTAAAGTAGTGGCTGCGACTATTTTAAGATAGTTTGGACATGTAGAGAGAATACAAATTAGAAATGTAAGGTGTATATGTAAGAGGTAGACTGAGGAAAACGTGGCTGGATCAAGTGGACTAGATTTTGAAAAAAGATTGGGAGAAGTATCAATAATAAAATATTGTACATGACGAGATGTATGAATGCGAAGGAGGCGAAAGTTGTGTGCTTAGATAAAATAGTTTGAAGGTTGGTTCTCTCTGCCTGCCCCGCAAGGGATACGACGTGATGATATGTATGTGTATGATTTTTGGCTATCAATACTGATACTTAAATATTTTTTAAACAAATATGGTTATTGAACAAAATATATGTACATACCTGGCGGTAAGTAATACATGGCGGGCTTAAGAAAGAGACTGTAGGTCATAATCGGCTAACTTCGGCTTTTTAGAGCGTCGTCTCTGTCATTTATACACGTGTTCCGTCGTGATTTGTCAGTCGTTACCGGACCGGACTGTTAGCGAATCGTACGACATAGACGACGATCTACAAAGCCGAAGCTAGCCGATTATGGCCGACAGTCTCTTTCTTAAGCCCTATATGTATTACTTACCGCCGAGTGTTGTAGGAGTATGTTTTATTTTTTTTATTATCAATATACATACTGTGAAGAAACCTTTGGAGAACTTTTGATATGTAATAGTAAAACATTCGACTTTAAGTGTAGTGTATTGTGTGTACTGTTCATATCCACCCATCCATCCTGTCGTGTAGCTCATTACTCCTATGATACTCTCTGATGAATCCTTTACATCTTTCTCTACACTTCACGGTTGGGCAGTGGTAGTCGTGCTACGCCTCTCACTTGGTCATCCAACGAATTTGGACTTTTCCTCTTGTGTGTTGCCTTTCCACGCTTCTAGTAACCACAAGCCTCTCCATACTGTCTCTTTTGCCAAAAGAATCGAAAGATTCGTCGAAGGAATATTGTCGATAATCTGTCGGTGATTCTAAGTTTTTTGTCAGAAGTGTTCAGATAACATCATACATTTTGATTAAATCTGTCAAAAATGATTATCTTCAAACGTTTCCTAAAGCTTCACACACCACCCATGTCTAACAATAAGATGTAGACTATTCCATGCCACAGGAGCGCCAATGGCAAAAAAAAACGTGTATGTGTGTATGTCAAATTTTGTTTTTTTTTAAATAAAAACATATATTTAGAAGAAATTGTAAAAAAATAAGGAGTGCGCCTTTTTATATCATTTTGCAAGCCTTTACTAATTTTACAAATTCACAAAGGCAAGACGATCTGTAAACAATTGCAGATTCTTCAATTGTCTTCTAACATTTTTAGTATTGTAGAATTTGTAAAGTTGTATGTAGGATTAATGTTATTATTAGTTAATTAGACATTCTATCACGTAAAATAAATTATTGGCGCGAATTACGATATAAATTAAAGGTGTGAATGAAAAACTATTTGTAAAACTACTATGGTATTGACTAATGGAAAAGTTTTGAATAATTCATCCAGGAATGTGGAGAATAAAGTGCAAAAAGTTGAGACATGTTAATCTGGCGAAAGCAATGAATACTTGTATAAAGAGCACATAATTGTTATTCACAAAATCGTAAAAAGTCCCGGTATATTGGTTAAAATTGATTTTGACACACCAGGCAGAAGCACAAGAAACTTTTTTAAATTTAAATGCATCGATAGATATTTGCTAACGACAGTTTTACATTGTAATTAATCTATCGTGAGAATGCAGCAATTGGGTATTCCCATGTCTGGTTTAGTGGATATTAGTGTTGATGTTAAATTCTTTCCCAAGCATTTCCTTAATTTTAGGGCTTGGCTGTGAGACTAATTGTTTCACTTACATTTTGCCTAAATTGGGTAATTCCATGTCTGGTTTAGTGGATATTAATGTTGATTTTGTTACGTTCTTTCCCTAGCATTTTCTTAATTGTAGAGCCTGGCTGGGAGACTAATTTTTCCACTTACATTTTGCCTAAAAAATATTTGATTTCTATTTTGCGTTGAAAAGTGTTGTTTTCAGTGTTGTTATATTCTATATTGAATAAATGTTTCTTTGATTTACGAAGGACACTTAAGTATCAAATATGATTTCAATAAAAAAATACAATATTAAAAAAAACCGTTGTCAAATGTTTCCTCTCTTGACTGGCACACGCTTTAAGGACTTTCCTTCATAAGGGTTTTAGAAAGGTGGCTTCCTATCGGACAGTTAATAAATAATAATCAAATGTTCTTCAAGTGCTGTTCTTATTCAATATGTTTGATACACGCAATAAAATAACAAAAACCATAATTTTGGCCGCCCCCAATAATGGCTTCCTGAACGCAGGGTACACGTTATATTTAAGATAGAGGCGGACCACGTGACCAAAAATGGCCGAAAGCAAAATGGCCGCCTTCATTAGTGAAATTTCCCACCTAAATTTGGCGCTACAAAAGAGCTAAATTTCCTACTGCACATAAATTGCATTCTACCGGTTTTCAAAACCAAAATTAATCGCTTGTTATAAATGCCGGACAAATTCAATTTAGTAGTATACAAATAGACATACTAACGCAAAAAGGATCCAACCCAAAAAATAAATTATTTTATTTATTGTAAAATTTTCAATCAACTTTACACCACTGGGGTGAGCAGAATGAACAAATATCTACTCCTAGATTCACGTCCATTTTTAAAACGTTTAAATCTTCCTTGTTTAAGAATTTGATTAATTCAAGTGTACAGTACTTGCGTTGCCCACAGTATAACAATAAAAGTTTATTGCAATGTAGCAACCTCTTTCAACCAAACAGAAAGGTGTTAACACTTCCCTTAATGTGCTAAAAAATCCCGCTAGCCGCGTTGTTGGACTCTAAGTGTACATTAAAAAATGTATGTTTTAAATAAAAATTATGCAAAATCTGCTAGGTATTTTTTTGTAATTAGCTATAAAAATCATTTTATTATGTATTAAAACGTCGAATAATATAAAATAAGTGCGAGAAATGATAAATTTAGATCTGAAACCAGATAAAAAATAACAATAGAAAAAACATACTAGATAAAAAATAGGAAAAAACAACAACAATCAGGATTAAAAAACTGATTTCGAATCCCTGGAATGGATGTAAAATATGAACTGTCAAAAAATAATGAGTCATGCGCACGCGTTTGGCACACTTCGAAATTTTTTCGATCTTATATAAAATATTCATTTCTGTTGATATTTATAAATGTTTTTATTTCGTTATGACATAATTCAAATCATGGTGGTTTTGATGAGGAATACATAAAGTATGAAGACCCTGCAATCAGCATATTTAGAGAAATTAAATAAAATATAAAATGGTCACTCGCGTCCCATTACCGGGCGGCAAGTGTTAAACATGCACTGAGTGAAAAGAAGACTGGAATTCCCTTATTTAAAAAAAATGTATTTACCAAGAGGAATCGAACCTGCAACTATTGATATGGAAGACATCTTATCAACAAGGCAAATTTTTCTTATTCTTCAATATTTCATCTATTCTACGTGGACATATTCATTTATTCTACGTGGAATATTGTAAATATATTTATTCTGGTTAGCCTAATTCACAAATTTCAAGACTCTAGTCTATTTATTATCAATGCATCTGCTAGGCTGATATATGGTAGTCATAAATTTGGTGCCTTTCTAAAAAGTCTACATTGGCTCAAGTATCACGAACAGATTGACTTTAAACTTCATTTATTTGTATTCAGGTTGCTGTTTTTCTTTCAAACCTGTGTCTGAGAGATGTTATTTTAGAGAGGAGTAGACCTTTAAGATCGATTTCAATTAACCAAATAAATTTATTGTTCCAAATCGATCCAATAGGAATAGGTATTATATGACGGCTTTTGCCGTTATAAAATATCTCACCCTAGTTCTGTAGCGTTCTATATTGGTCTGCATCGTATAGTTAAAGATATGAGAGACCTAATTTTTTTTTTTTTTTTTTTTTTTTTTTTTTATCCACTTTGCACGGATTTCTCCTGTTACACAAAGAGGGTTTGCTTCTAGCGTTAGCTTATTCGTTAGGAATAATATCAGCCAGGATTCTTCTCATACTGCTAGACGGTACCGAGAATATATCAACCGTGTCATTCAGTTGGTTCAATATCTCTATACCACGGGTGACTGAGTTTTTGGCCATGATATTCGTCCTGTAAGTTGGTATGTAGAACAGAGGGTGATTCCTTGCACGGATATATTTATTGGGTACATATAAACTTGTTGCTTCTAGAATCGCGGGACAGTTAAAAGAACCTTGGAAAACCTTTATTAGGAATATCGCAATGGATTCTTGCCTTCTTGTTTCAAGGCTTCTATAGTTACACACCGTGAGAAGTTCGGCATGGTGAGCATATTTTGGGTAATCGCCCTTTGTTCTGTACCATAGATATGATATTTTCTAATGATATTTTTGTTCATTTTAAGGAGTACAGTCTTTAAAATATATTATTTCTAGTTTAGGGACAGTTGTCCCGAATGAAAAGATGATGAGGATGATCGTTGTTTTAATAAAACTCGTTTGAAATGGGAATATGCAAAGAGGTATTTTATTGTTAAACGTCGGTATTTATAATATTTGGAATGTGTGTAGAAAGGCGCGGAAGATATGTCGCTGTCTCGTTCTCGCTAAACAATATTTATTGTTACACGTCCCGTATTTATATGATTTGTAGAAAGGCGCAGAAGATATGTCGCTGTCTCATTTTCGCTAAACAATAACAAGCGGCTCGCGTTGTGATCACAGGGAGGGAGGATCGCTACACTAGTTTATAAAACATCCAATATTTATGCAAGTTTAATTTCCTCACTAGAAATGCAAGCTAACCAAAATTGTTTCGACATCGACTTTCATGAAATATTAAACTTTCCAACTTTCAACATAAGTTTTCTGATGCCATGAAGAGGTTTACATACTTGCTAAAATATGCTTTCCAGACTTCTGCAGCAATATTGCATGCAGAAGTGAAAAACACATACAACTTATGGTTTCCAAATCCTTATGTACTATATAGCCAAATCCCAACACAGCCACGGCTGAGGCCTTTCAGGAGTTCTATGTCCACCCACAACCCCCTCTAAAGCTCTCTGGATATAGAACATGTTGATTTTTGTAGAGCTGGAACTGAAAGCCTGTGACCATGAATGTAGCTGTCAGAGTGCCTGCCGGGAGGACACAACCTACCATAACCCTGGATATGGATATCTTTTAATCGGCTACGCACCCATAAGGGTAGATCAAAAGGAAATCTTCTCAGACGGGAAATTGGCACAATGCTTCATATTCAACCAATGTTTGCACCTGTACCTCGCGAGTTGTTCGGAAGTAGACCTGCTGAAAAGAAGTCCCAATGTCATCACGGTTGCACCTTTCTGAGGTGATACTGTAAAGATATGGTGTTGTCGATGCTATTGGAATGGAATTGATATTACTTCATTTTTTTTCAAAAAGGATTTTAATGGTTTTTAAAACCATCAACTACCAAATCTCCTTAAAAACTGTACTTAATAACGCTTGATAATACAAAACAGCCTGGTGGGATTATTTTCACATGGCAATTTCTTTCAGTAAATTATAAAAGCCAACAAAATCATAACAATCCTTTAGTCATTGCCCTGGAGGCTTACGAGAGTAAATCCGACCTACCCTTCCGTTATAAGCACAAGCTCCCGAAGCATTATCTGTTGCCTGACTAGTCCACCTACAGTATTAGCTGGGACGACCTAGGTTTGAGTAAATGTGATGGAATCCAAGTAGACTGAACGAGTGGACTTGTTCTTGCTAAACAATTAGTTGTAAGAATTGTTATCCAGTTATAAGTAGTATGTAAGTGTTATTTATTTCTAAGAAATCATATATTATGATTATAAAAAATTAAAATAAAATGTCATGTAGGAAAATAAGATTAAGTAAGTTCATAAATTATAACAAATGATTAAGATTAGTTAAGTAATAAATGAGTATATAAGTATATATAGCCTTGACAAATATTTGTACAATATACTACTTTGTTAAATAATAAAATAAACTATATTTAGAAATATTTTCGATAAGAAACTTTTTTCTAGGGGGAAATTAGGAACCAAGACAAATCTACCGGATAAAAACAAATGTCTCACCAACTGAATTGAAATTATAAAGAATTAATGTGTGTTTGTTTATATTCACAAAACTCACGAACCACTGAACATATTAGACTTTCACTGATGTTCCCTTTATTATTATCTGAAATATTATAATATCAGAGGATTAAGAATATAATAAAATATGAGGAGCCTCGCATAAAAAATGTTGTCCGCAGTACTTTAAATAAGATACGCTGGCCATTAATATAGAACAAAGCTATTGCCAAACCATTTGTGAAAAAAATGTAATTCATTTAGTTTTAAAAAGAAATCAGAGTAAAACGCTTATCTTCTTCGTTTTCATAGCCTTTGTGATGAAATATAGTTAATTCCTCGTGATCGAACGATTTTGTAGCTAAGTTGTTAAGACGTATTGGGATTCGAATCCAAAACAACCTGGTGGAAGTGAAGCATTTACTGTGTCTGTAGATAATTAATTATTTGACAACTGAGTGACTTGCAAAACTGGCAATTCACAGCTTGTTGTTTGGATAATTTTTAATATCATTATCATTGTCAACCAAGGTCGATCCCCTGCTGGATGAAGGTCTCCCAAAGTTGACTCCAAATAATTCGGTGTTTTGCTCGTTGATGCCATGTGATCCTGTCATACTCCCTGATTTCACCATTGTATTATTTCGGATGTCCATCTGGAATCTTACTTACGTGGCCTGCTCATTGCCACTTCATTTTCTTGTACACCTTTATTACGTCTTCTATCTTTGTTTTGTTGCGAATCCAGGTGTTTCCATTACGGCCTCTTTTAGTATGTTATTGTATATCCCAACATACTCGTATATCTCTCTACACTTGTGTGTTATTTGCTGTGATCGTCCATGTTTCGCAGACATACGTAAATACTGGAAGAATACACTCATTGTAGACCTTTTGCTTAAAATATATTCGGTGATCACTTTTGAAGATGTTGTTCAAACATTCAAATGAGCTCCATGCTAGTTTTGTCCTTCGTGCTATTTCCTCCGATATGCCACCTACAAAGGAAAAAAGTTGGCCCAAATACACATATTCCTGGACAAGTTCCAACTGGTTTCCATCTCAAATTATTATTTTGAGGTAGAAAAACTGTTTTAAATGTAAACGCCCACATATTAGGGTCGATACCATACGACTTCGTGATGTTTCATTGACTGTGGTCAAAAGTAAATTTATTAATGATGGATGTATTATTTGTATTTTGGTTCGCGCGTTTTGAAACGTCAATAAATACGGAAAACGTTTATGTATACTTTTCAGAGAAAACGTTTTTATGATAATATTGACAAGGTTTTCCGATAATTGTAAAAATCACGAGAAAACACAATAGCTAATACGATTTCTAAATTTTATTTTGATGATTTATCAACCGTTAATTTATTTGTAATGTAATGATTTATTGACGACCATTTATTTATTAACTTTTGATGATTTATTGAAGAGCAATGATTTTATTTTGATAATTAATTGATGATTTGGCGACTGTCGAGTATTTGATAAGACGTCTGTCTTACGAGTTTGAGTGTTCGATCCGTTTGTACCTATTTTTTTTTAAAGGGTTTAATTCTTGTTTATCCTGTCTCTTAAAAATTTCTATTTGGTTGAAAAATTTATGTTCTTTCCGATTCTGGGCTATGCGGACGTATGTTACTTGGATGTTCCAGAGGAACAGCTGGACAAATTACAGAGTCTTCAAAATGTGTGTCTAAGATTCATTTTCAACCTACGTAAGTACGATCATATAACTTCATACCAAAAGGCATTGAACTGGTTGAATGTTAGAAATAGACGTCAAATTCACATACTGTCTCTATTGTATAATATCCTTAACTGTCCCGCCGCACCCTCTTATCTCGCCGAGAATTTTCAGCGTCTTTCCAATCATGGATTTGCGCTACGCTCAAACAGAGATTGTCTATTGGCCTTTCCAGTTCACCGCTCCTCTTTGTTTACGTCGTCCTTTACTGTCCATGCAGTGAGACTCTGCAGTCAGTTACAAACCAATGTAAGGCTCGCTTCGTCCTTGGCATGTTTTAAGAAGCGGCTGAAAAACCTCTTAATTTCTAGTCAGTAAAATAACGTGTTTCATTCCTGATTTTTCTTTTCCTTTCCTCTCCACCATCCCTTCCTTTCCTTTTGATTGATGGTATCTCACTTTACATGAAAAAGAATGTTCGGGTGATTGTCCATCTTTGTGGGGTTCGTGGGCATGTGCTCACGTATATGTTTATGGATTTCGTGGGGATGGATAGTCATTTGAATGATTTATGCGACCACGTAACTTGCTTCATTTACTTTTGTCTGGTTGGTTGGAAGAGATTGTCGCCTGGCAATAGGCCCATCAGATTGTATTTGCAATAAAAGTGTTAAATAAATAAATAAATAAAGATATTCTTACTAAGCAACAGACCCACCAAGTTGTACTATACGAGTATACATCGACCGGCATAATACAATATACGAGTATACATCGACCGGCATAATACAATATACGAGTATACATCGACCGGCATAATACAATATACGAGTATACATCGACCGGCATAATACAATATACGAGTATAACGATTATATTTACTTTAGCTTGTATTTTTTTAAAGTCTATTAACAGTCTTCTAAACAAATAAATTCGTTTTTTTTATAGTAAAATACTCCTGGAATTTATGAAAATCACGAAACGACGTGTGTTTTGTATTTTTTCATTAATTTTGTTTATTTATTAATTTTATTCAAATAAACGGTCGTTAAACCTTTAAAGTTCAACAACATACGAGTACATCTGCACAAATACTCGAATCAAGAAAAAATACATAATTTTCTTACACTTTGGTAGCATACAGAACGATCCGATGAGTTTATTGCTATGTAGCAATCTTTTATTACTAACCAGAAAAATATTATAGACGCCTAAAGTAAAATCCGGATTGAAACGTATCGAACCCGCAACTCCCGAGCTGTAAAAAAGGTGTCTTACAAATTTCACTAAGAAGGTTGTCAAAAAAATTGTTTTCGAAACCAATAAATATCAAGAAAAGTTTGAATGGGTCTATTAAATGTCCATATTGATTCCCCATTTCATGCAGTCTAACGATTGATCAGTTGCAGTAATAGTCGGCCGTTTGACGACTACAATTTAACAATTGATAATGTCGCGTATTATTATTACATTTTTATTGTATATACGAGTAATACCACTTATATACATCGGGTTTATTGCAATATGGCAATTTTTTTCCACTAACCAGAAAAGTGTTAAACGAGTTCTTAAGTTAAAATCTAGCTGTAACTTTTTTTTTTACCTGAGAACCGGCGGGAATCGAACCCTTAATTTCTTGGCTTCCAGATAGCCTTTTTATCAACTAGGCTACGGAGATCTCTTTTTTAGATGAAACTAGTTTCTTCATAGTTTTCATACACAGTCATGGCATCCATTTCTTATCTTTCCATATCTTTCTTCTTCTATTTTATTATTTCAAGACATTTAAAATGTACAAAATTTTGTTTCGCTACATTTTCTTCTTTCATATGGTACCCTACAACATATCTGAATTATTGATTTTGACACACTGAAGAGTATGGCCTGGAGATATTGTATTGGAAATATTGTTTTTATCCCCAGAAATCATAACTTAAGTATAAGAACCACTAGAGTAGGCACAACATTCGTGGTTCGTCATTGCAAATGTTTGCGACGCTACCGCACTTGAAAAGGCAACAACACTCAGACACATCTGCAGTACTATCACCTGTTGATTTCTGTCGCCTAGTAAATCAGATGCCCGTCTACAAACCAGGAAGTCCTGTGGGAACGCAGATTTACAAAAAAAAAAAACGATTTTCACTTTAGACCTCTTTAACGTCTTTCTGGTTGATTGAAAGAGATTACCGCATGGCAATGAACCCACCAGGCTGTAATTTATTTGAAAATATTTTTCATCGGACTGCTATCCTTTCTTTCATTACTTTTTTGTACCATCGGGATTCGACCCGCAGCCCCCGAGGGAAAGTCAAGGATCTTACCAACTACACCACGGAGGTTATCTTTAACTACATCAATACACCGTTTCTTACAGTTCTCTCTCCACGAATGACGCATTATGACCAATTTCAGGTGCAAAGCTTCAAGTTATCAATGTTTCCCCAATGACTATGTGACATCACCTGTTTGAAATGTGAAATTTTAAATATTGGAGCTCACAGACCTTTTTTTCCAATATTATACATCCTCAGCCCGCTATTTAGCGAAACACTGGCATTTTTGACACCTGGTATAATTGATCACCCGTCACACACCCTCTCGCTGTGAAATATGCGGCCGGGTCTGGACTTGGTTGCGCTGCCATACTCCCTTTGTAATGTGAAACTGTCGTTGTGTTGTTGGCAGTTTATATCGATAAATACTCGTCCTTTTGGCGGGAGCGAGCGCTAATGAAGCGACGCGGGATCGCTTTCCCGCTAATTCGCGGCCATAGAAAAAAAGAAACACATTTCCTTTTTTTTTTGTGATCAATATATGGTATTATGCTGGAGAGCGCTGTCAATACTTTGTTTTTTTTTTAACATTTTATTTGAGGTTCGTCTCTTTAACTAAATCGGTCGTTAATTCTCATTCTTCCGTTGAAAACTTCTTCACGTTTTCTTTACCTCTATAAAATAAGAGTTCTTTACCTCTATAAAATAAGTCTTGGACAATTACGTAAGTCTGCTTGGTGAAGTTTGGTAATATTTTGTGGTATACATACATAACATATATTGAACTTAAATATACGAGTCGTACATATAATTATTAAATAATTTGAAACCAATGACTGTAATTTATTATTACTACTGCTTTTTGTATCTTCATGTTAGTTTAAGATAAAGTTTTGTATTATTTGTCAATAATTTTAAGTACTTTAAAACCTGTCACATGTTCATTTGTATATAAAGACACTGTTGTGTCGTTAATTAAATAAATAAATTGTTCATAAATTTTGTGAAGGAATAATCAGTTCAGTTCAGTTCAATCTTACCTCCACCCACGCAGTTATAGGGGACAAAATAAGTACCCGTCCAGCGCGATCTATACTATAAAATTTAAATGTTATTTATCTTTTGTTTATGAGCGTGACGAAAAAGGTACTGCCTAAAAGGACACCCTTTCCAATAGTGACACACTTGAGTACGAAATGTAACTTGTAACAAAAATAATAAAAAATTAAAGAAACAGTATTGTAAAATTTTACACAATTACAACAAAACAATCAGAACGAAACAGGTATCAAATCGTACAAAATCACGTGTTATTAACACAACACGTCCAAGGCCGTTCACAGGCGCACAGCCTGCACTGTACAAAAAATACAAACATAAATTCTCTGGCATTACCATCGAGAGGAAGGGAAGATGCAGACTCAGCAGAGACACTTGACACGCATGGCAACTAATGAAATGTTCACCATCCCTAGAGTTAAAACAATATGCTTATTTGGCTCCCATGACATACAATGGCGTGCCGAATTCAATAAAGGTAAAGGTAGGAAAACCATTTAGACAGTCGATCGGAGCGTGGTTGTTATTGCGACAGGATTTTGAGTACTTGGACTTTCAGGATGAATGACATGTGGAAAAGATTTGTGTGGGCTCGTCAGTGTGGGTTTCTTCTTGTTGTTTTAAATTTTTTTATTTTTATTCTTATGATTGTATGCGGTATATTGTGGGATGAATATTTTTGGTCTTTCTGGAGTGATGATGTGTGAGGAGTTTAATTTCGCATGATGTTTCCAGTTGTAATTGAGTGTCACTGTTTGTCAGGTTGATAAGAACGTTCAACGGGGTTTTGTTTTTGTGTGATCAAAAATCGGAAAGAAGTATCGATTTATTTTTTCATGCTGAATATCCTCAGTGAGATACAGGCAAGCAGGCCTAGTTTACTGGGGATACGACAAATGAAGGGCAACAAACCCAGATCCATTAAAATTGTGTGTCCAAATTAAATTACCTGTTGTTTTTTCACAAATTATATATATTTCTTGTCATGTGTAATAATAAAATAAAATAAATAAATAAAAGACAAATCATTGAAAATCAAAGTATACAAGATGGAATCAGACAGGCGCGACTTAACAAATCTCTTTCAGCACAGGGAAAAAATCATATGATAAAAGCAGATTTTTAAAATCTTGCACAGTTTAAAAAAGTTCTTCAAAAGCACTCGAAAGACACGCGGGATCCCATTTCAAGGCTCGGATATTCGGTAAGTCCGTTTTCAGACACTTCTTATAGGTCAGCATAATATTATCAGACAAGAACTAGTAATAAATATATGTGTTCACCTTTTTTTCAGTATTTTCAATTCGCTTGCAAGATCTGCATGATGAAGTTAACGTAACAGACAAACCTATATTGCTTTTTTTATAATATGTAGAGATACTCGTAGATACATTGCGAATCAGTCAAATCATACTGAAAACTTTTTAATATAAAAACTTTGTTAAGTTGTGATTCTGTGTTTTGATTGATTAAATATTCGCGAGTCTCAACAGACTTGTGCTAAGTCTTATTAAATAATTGCTATGGACAAAGTTCTACCCCTTGTTGAAGGGGTGGGAAGGGTTTGATGATCACGATTAAGGATTAAACCAACTCTCAGAATTGTGACCCTTTTGTTAACCCTTTGGAAAGTTAACCTCAAGTTTTGTTACGATTTTCGTTATTTATATATAATTAAAAGTTCCATTCACCTTTTGTAATTTAACTTAACCTTAAAAAGATTCATCCAGATGGAGCTTTCGGAAAAGATGGCACCTTGTGATCCAATTGAGATCCAAGGTGCCATTATTTACCCGCTTTTTCAAGGTCAAGGGCAACTTATTCCAACATTTGCTGGCTGAGCATGAGAAAGATCCATCGAATAATGTTAGGTTCGGCCTTCCAGCATCTTAGGGTGCCAATCATCGTTACGGATTTTTTTAAACACATTTGACACACACGATCGCTTACAGCATCGTCGCAATACGCTATTCATAGTGTTTTCTATTTGCGTCGTGTTTTTTCCCTTTGCTGAACCAAAAATCAATTTATATTGCTATTTTTTTCAAAAATCTCGCAAAAAAAACCCACAAGTAAGTTGGATTAACAATGACCGAAAAAATGCGCTTAGTTATTATCCTTTTTTTTATATCCTGGTGAATTTATTGCCATGTGGCATTCTCTTCCAACCAACCAGAAAGATGTTTTTATAGGCCCTAAGTGTTAACCAGACTGGAATCCTATTTTAAAAAAATCTGGGTTCCAGCGGGGATCGAACCCGCAACCTCCGGATTGGCAGAGAAGTGTCTTACCACCAGTCCACGGAGGTCGTCCTTCGTAATAATACAAATTCGGAACGTTTAAAATAAAAAAAGCTACAAAAAAAATTGTTCAAATGAGATCTACTTGATAGATATGAAAACATTTCTTGACATTCCAATACTGGACGTTTTCAAAATGATCTAAAGTTTGTGATTAAAGGAAACCTTTACATTATGTTATACAAATAACTCGACGTATTGGCCATTAAACTTGTGACTATACTTAACAATTAGACTTGTGACTATACTTATCAATTAGACTTGTGACTATACTTATCAATTAGACTTATAACGATGGTCACTATCAGTGTAGTGTGTGTCTTATTAGGACGTGCTGATGCTTTTGATAGCGACATCGTTCTCTTCGTTTAAGTTGATTCTGCGTTAATTCTCGTACAGAATCATCAATATAGCGGAGTGCTTATTTCTATAAGCCATGATGATCTTGATCAATATCGGTTTATTTATAGACTCAGGAATGCGGATATATTTCGATAAGTGGACAGCAGGTAAATAAATAACAAAGTCTTGACAGTTGAATGGATGACAATAAAATGTATGTTTATTTCGCATAGTGCAGACAATTTATACCAGTGAGTGAATACATGGGTTATATATATATCTGCCTCGCTCTATCACATGGACGGGAGGTAGGATAATTATTTACATTTGGAGATGACTGGACAAATCGCGGGTACTATAAAAATAGTAAACATTGTCGCCGTTCTTGACGTGTAACTATCTATGAATACTTGATCAGTCAATGACCCTGTATGTATCAACAATAATTAATTTTATTTATTTATGTTTTAATAATTCACTCGTTATTTTTGACAATTCATTTAGGTAGGTATACAGGCAGGTACATAGCTCCCTTCTTAGTGAACGCAGAGGGCGCGTGCCTTGCGTGAACGATAGGTTCGGGTGCATCTGACGTCGGGCTGGTTGTCCGTTCCCTGTGTCGAAGTAGGTACGTGGACAACGACAGCGCGTGGCGTTTTTTCCCAGATCTGTCGGTCAGATGGGTGATGCGGAAACAGGGGTAGGCTTGGTCGTCTGTCGCTAAATTTGGATTGTCTGCGGTGCTTGGTTGGTTGTTGCGCTGATCGTCGATGATTGGTTGTGTGGGTCAAGCTGCAGATGGCGTCCGCGGTGGAAGGTGGATCTGCAATTGCTTGATGATGGTGGAGATGGTGTAGATCAAGTTGCAGATGGCTTCCGATGTGGAAGGTTGATCTGCGGTGGCTTGATGGTGATAGTGATGATGTAGATCAAGTTGCAGATGGCATCCGATGTGGAAGGTTGATCTGCGGTGGCTTGATGGTGATAGTGATGATGTAGATCAAGTTGCAGATGGCATCCGATGTGGAAGGTTGATCTGCGGTGGCTTGATGGTGATGATGATGGCGGAGATCAAGTTGCAGATGGCGTCCGCGGTGGACGGTTGATCTGCAGATGCTTGATGATGATGATGGAGTCTGCGGTGCTCGTTGCTGCAGCGTGGTTGTAGCATGGTTGTAGCGTGGTTGTATCGTGGTTGTAGCGTGGTTGTAGCGACGTTGTAGCGATGCTTGTCTGCTCCAGCGTTTTGTCGGTCAGTAGTTCGTCGAGGGAGGCAATCCTGTAAATCGTGTGGCTGATCGCCAGGACTGACCTCACATGAGCTGGCGTCGGGCTCGTCCAAATCAGATGTAGTGTTGTATCTGAGTGACGGCTCTGCTGTCCTTGTTGATGGCGTGCTTGGCCAGTTCGCCGGGGAGTAGAATCTTGACGGTTGTCTGGATCTCTCTGCTGGTGATGATGCTCATCTTGTTGTAGTGGGCGAGGCGGTTGGCGTTGGCGGCGGTGCGCTCGAAAATCTCGTTGACGAAATTGTTCATGATGCTCATCGCGTTGCTGCTGATGATGGTGTCGAGTTGCAATTGATTTGACATTGCTGTCGAGTCGGCGATATTCGATATGGTCGAGGTATGTATTCGTAGCGATGTTCAGTTTTCGTGCGGGTTCAGTTTTCGTGCGGGTTCAGTTTTCGTGCGGGCTCAATGTAGCGATGTTCGATTTTCGTTCGGGTTCACCAATGTAACGGTGGTGTTGTTCGTCGTCGGGCTCGCCAATGTAACGATGTTCTTGTTCGTCGTCGGGCTCGCCAATGTAACGATGTTCTTGTTCGTCGTCGGGCTCGCCAATGTAACGATGTTCTTGTTCGTCGTCGGGGTTACCACTGTAACGATGGTCGAGTTCGTCGATGTACGTGTTCTGTTTTCTTTCGGGGTCACCAATATAACGATGGTCACTATCAGTGTAGTGTGTGTCTTATTAGGACGTGCTGATGCTTTTGATAGCGACATCGTTCTCTTCGTTTAAGTTGATTCTGCGTTAATTCTCGTACAGAATCATCAATATAGCGGAGTGCTTATTTCTATAAGCCATGATGATCTTGATCAATATCGGTTTATTTATAGACTCAGGAATGCGGATATATTTCGATAAGTGGACAGCAGGTAAATAAATAACAAAGTCTTGACAGTTGAATGGATGACAATAAAATGTATGTTTATTTCGCATAGTGCAGACAATTTATACCAGTGAGTGAATACATGGGTTATATATATATCTGCCTCGCTCTATCACATGGACGGGAGGTAGGATAATTATTTACATTTGGAGATGACTGGACAAATCGCGGGTACTATAAAAATAGTAAACATTGTCGCCGTTCTTGACGTGTAACTATCTATGAATACTTGATCGGTCAATGACCCTGTATGTATCAACAATAATTAATTTTATTTATTTATGTTTTAATAATTCACTCGTTATTTTTGACAATTCATTTAGGTAGGTATACAGGCAGGTACAGACTTGTGACTATACTTATCAATTAGACTTGTGACTATACTTTTCAATAAGGCGTATTATCATTCTTATCTTATGATCTCGTCTGTGTGTGAAACGGATATTTCTAGTTTTATTGATGACTATTATCATCACTTGACACTGGCGTATACTCCTTCATATATACGAGTTCACGGGCATTATTTAAAGAGAGAGATGAATATTGTAACAGTTTGTATTCGGGCTCACCTTTGACACAATTAAATAGACTGGAATCAGTTATAAATTCGGCTATACTATATATCTGATTTTGATTGGTTCGAAGAAATGTCACATTCTCGTAACTACTATACACTACTTAAAAATTTTCAGCGTCTTTCCAATCATGGATTAGCGCTACGCTCAAACAGAGATTGTCTATTGGCCTTTCCAGTTCACCGCTCCTCTTTTTTTACGCCGTCCTTTACTGTCCATGCAGTGAGACTCTGGAATCAGTTACAAACCAATATAAGACTCGCTCCGTCGTTGGCATGCTTTAAGAAGTGACTGAAAAAACTCTTAATTTCTAGTCAGTAAGATAACGTGTTTCATTCCTGATTTTTCTTTTGCTTTCTTCTTCACCATCCCTTCCTTTCCTTTTGATTGATGATATCTCACTTTATATGAAAAAGAATGTTCGGGTGATTGTCTGTCTTTATGGGGTTCGTGGGCATACGCTCACGTATGTATTAGTGAATTTCGTGGGGGATGGATAGTCATTTGAATGATTTATGTGACCACTTAACTTGCTTCATTTACTTTTGTCTGGTTGATTGGAAGAGATTGCCGCCTTTCAATAAGTCCGCCAGATTGTGTTTGCAATAAAAGTGTTAAATAAATTAAATAAATAAATAAAAGACTTGGATAGTTGAAAATACAGTTCAACATAATTTTGTAGTTAGTATTTCTGGCAATCAAAAATCTGATTCTTCAATATTCCTAGGAGTATTTTAGACGGGAGAAGATCTCCGAATCTTATTTCAGGTTAACTTCAAGCGCTACGAGTTCTTGAACTGTTCAGATTTCCAGTGAAGTTGGCTAACTCAAATATTTTGACAGAACGTTTGAGGTAGAGATATATGCTCTATGAAACAGTCTTGCATCCTCCCTGGGGCAAATCACAAATTAACGAAGTTTTCGACAGACTTGAAAAGTCACTTGTCCTCTCTACATCTTCAATAAGTTAATTAATTGAACAAGTTTAGATATGCTCTTGTTGCTGACCATACCCTGGACGGATATGGTCAGCCACACAAGGATTCTTCAAAGAGCCAAAGTTGATAGAGAGTTGCTGACTTATATTAAAATCCGATAGGTGTCCTATTTGGGTCAGGTACTTAGAGGAGCAAAGTACAAATGACTGGACCTGATCATCCAAGAAAAAATAGAGGGTCAAAGAGATGTTGGCAGGAGGCAAATCTCCTGGCTCCGCAATATACGTGATTTGACTAGCAGGAGCGTTGGGGATCTTTTTCGGGCTGCCGGGGACAACTCTCAGGTGATATTCAACGTTGGGGAGACCTGACACTGGGAAGAAGATGAAGAAATGCTTTTGAAATATTCGTTATGATTGGGAAACAGCGCTTTTCCATCCATCATGTCGTGTAGCTCATGACTGAGCATCCTAACTATCATGATAGCTTCTGACGACTCCTTTCCATCCATCCCTGCACTCTGTGACTGGAAGACCCGTTGTTAAGCGTAGTCCAGTTGCGTTTTCACTTGGCCAGTCCAAAGCATTGAAGTTTTTCTTCTTATCCATCGTTCTTTCACGTATCCAGTTACCACAAACCTATCCAAACTGTCTCCTTGGTCACAAGCAATGTGTCCAAAGTGAAGGACTCGTCGAAGGCATGTTGTTGTCAACCTGCACTTGATTCTCAGTTCTTCAAGCATTATATATATATATATATATATATATATATATATATATATATATATATATATATATATATATATATATATATATATATATATATATATATATATATATATATATATATATATATATATATATATATATATATATATATATATATATATATATATATATATATATATATATATATATATATATATATATATATATATATATATATATATATATATATATATATATATATATATATAAAATTGGTGAAACATTAACATTTTGTAGCTCACCCTGGACTTTTGTATTATGTTTATTTCAAACCAACATATTTCGCTACACAATGCTTGATAATCCCAATAAATGAAAATAATGACAGTTTGAAAAATACCCCCCTGCACACAGGATAATAAAATTTCGCGCATTAAATGCGAACAAATGTTTTGTCGAATCATCGGAAAATAAATTACTGTCCTCGCTCTTCCTCCGACCACCCTAAAATCCGAACTCCCGAAAATTCAACCACCCGACCACCTTCAACCCTTACATGAAACACTGTTACTTTAACGACAATGAGCGATTAAATTGAATCTCTACGGATAATTTAAATGGAATACCCCAATAAAAAGGATAGGGAATATAAAGCAAGTCTAATAAATACATGGTTCATTTAGTTTTTAAGAATGTATTCGCAAAGAAACCTGAGCGCTTAAAAAACATCCTAGAATAGTCTGTTAAGTTATTAAAGAAGACTGAGACTAATTGCATTCTTCTGCTTTTCAGCGTTCCTCTCCACGTTGGAGGCTGCCAATAATTTATTTTAAATTTGTCTGCAGCTGCTCTGAACAATGCCTCCATATTATAGTAGAACCCTGTCTCTTAGGTTCTTCAGACAGAGGTTTCTTTTCTTACCACATTTGTTTTCCTCGTATCGTTCCCTGCAATATGAAGTGAATGATTTCATTTTAGTTTCCTCTCATAAAATGCCTTCAGTTTTTCAATTAGAATCTACGATATGTTGAAGTTGTTCTATACTTTTCTTTCCGCATGAATGTCAAGAGTGACGCTCGGTTTGCTGAGATGCGGACTGCCTGTCCTGAGACGGTCCCGTATCGTATTAATAACTGTGTGTATTATTTTTTTTTGTATTTTTGAAGGCGTTTTGACTTGTGTACTTACATAACTTATATGTTGTTTGAATTGTTTTATCGTAATAATGTATCGTTATCGTATTAAGTATCCAAGTGCAAGACCTCGACCCAGAAACCGATGTCGAGGGCAGAATTGAATCATCTCGTGCGACTTTTAATAAAATGAGAAGCGTATTCTGCGATGATAATCTAAACTTGACACTTCGACAACGGTTAGTCAAATACTACGTTTGGTCAGTGTTATTGCATGGAGTAGAATCATGGACCCTCAAAGTAAGTAGTATGAACCGACTGGAAGCATTCGAAATGTGGATGCACCAGAGAATGCTACGGATACCCTGGACAGATATGGTCAGCAACACGAGGGTTCTTCAAAGAGCCAAAGTTGATAGAGAGTTGCTGACTAATATTAAAATCCGAAAGGTGTCCTATTTGGGTCATGTACTTAGAGGACCAAAGTGCAAATTACTGCACCTGATAATCCAAGGCCAAATAGAAGGCCGAAGAGGTGTTGGCAAGAGGCAAATCTCCTGGCGCCGCAATATACGTGATTGGACTGGCATAAGGGGCGTTGGAGATCTTTTTCGGGGTGCCGGGGACAAAGATATCTACTCTCAAGTGATATTCAACGTTGGGGGGACCTGACATGACACTGAGAAGAAGAAACGTATCGTTTTTTTTTTTTTTTTTAAGTATTTGTCTTTATGATGATAAAAACACTCACTAACATCTAGTACTTATAGTTATTTTTAAATAAAGTTTTCAAGTACATTTTACCATTGATGAAATTAAGTTATATTCATACTTTGAGTTAGATTCCGACTGTAATACTACATATTAGAGAGAGTGTCATGTCACAACTTCCGGAATCATGACCAGGAGGCTCCAAAACTACCCTCCGTCAAAAAATAATTCAACATATTCTCAATAATTGAGATAGACTACAGTTTATTGCTGGAAGTGGTGAGTCTATTGGCAAACAATAAAATATTCAAACTTACAATATTATTAAGAATTGTCGGCTCGTATTTCAGCACTCATTAACTTAGCTTGTCATGTTACACGTTCTTTGTAGGCTCAATTGTCATTTTTTTTATTGCATAGTGAAATGGTTGCAACGAACTCAAAGATATCCAGATTCCACAGAATGGACAATCAATATGCGTATTGTATAGATTTTCATGTAACTTTGACTACTTCCAGAAGTGAAATGAAGAAGTTGTTCTTACTGGGATGATTTTATTGAATTCAATAGATTTACTTTATTGTTATATGTTTTTTTTTAGTATTACACTGCTTATATCTCATTATCAAATTAAATTTGTTATTTTTTAACAATTTTTAAATAAAAAATTAAAAAATACAATAATATATTTATTATTCGCGTACAATAAAATATTTCCAAGTGAATGTTGCCATTTATTCGAAAAAAAGGTAGAATATTTGCCGGATATCATTAAACGGGAATTACCCTTTTTTCACATACAGACGAAATCTATCTAATTCTTGAGGCTAATGCCGGAAGGGATTATTTTTCAATTAGTGATCCAATAATTCTCGTAATAAACATTATTTCTTTATTAATTATCGATATTATCTTCATCATCACGTGATCCGTCATTAGCGCCCTATTTATTTTCAATATCTTCAAAAACATGTAATAAAGAACCTCAAGTAAACCTCCCTTCCTACTTTAGTGGTTCTAAACCTGAAACCTTAACAGCTGAGGAATTGAAGATAATGTTGTCTCCTGATGGCGCTCATCAATATGTCGTAATTACCACTTCGGATATTTTGAAGAGTATCATACAAATTATGGAACTTGATGCATCATTTTTCTCCATATTTTCCGGTCACAAACACCCTTTCTCTAGCACGAGTGTTCGGTAAACTTAAAATATTATACACTTAGTTAAAGCTTTCATATGATGCTAAATTGCCGGTTTTGACTTCGTATTATTGAATCCAAATTTTATATGATGAAAAATATATCTAACAAGATGCTGTTGTTAATTGTTTGACATTATTGTAAAAGAATATAGTTTGGAACATAAAACTTACAGAACAGGATTGCAATCCTTCACCTCTACGAATGGATATAAAATAATGTTGTTCTAACTTTATACGAGAATGATAAAAATTATATCCAAAAAGCTGTTGTCGTCTACTGTTGGACATTATTGTAAAATAATATAGTTTGGAACATAAAACTTACAGAACAGGGTTACAATCCTTTATCCCTAAGAGTGGATATGTAATAATGTTTTTCTAACTTTATGTGTCAAAAATTATATCTTACAAGCTGTTGTTTGTCCATTATTGGACATAATTGTAAAATAATGTAGTTTGGAACATAAAAATTACAGAACAGAATGGCAATCCTTCATCCCTACGAGTGGATATATAGTAATATTTTTCTAACTTTACATGATAACATTTTTACGAGTATGTTGTTATAAGCTGTTGTCGTTAATTGTTAGACATTATTGTAACTTAATATGATAAAAATTATATTTAAAATTGTAAAACTTCCAGAACAAAGTTGCAATCCTTCAGCCCTACGAGTGGACATATAATAATCTTTTTTAGAAGCTTTTTTACAAAAACCCCTTGCTGTAGTACGAGCAAGATGTTTGTTGAACATGAAATACACTCGTTCGAATTTTTAATACATTTCATCGCCGATTTTGGTACCCCATTATTGAACATAAATAAATTATAATAAAACTATATCAAACTTAATCTCTACACCAATTTTCGGACGTAAGTGTAAAACAATAAAGCTTCCAACCTGGTCTTCTAAGTGGTTTGAACCAAAATCACTTAACCGGTTATTTGGGTAATTTCAAAATAATAGAAAAACGGTTATTTTTATATGGTTAACCGAAGAGAAAATTTAAAAAATATATTTTTTTAACAAACCACGTTATTTTGCTATTATTTAGTGTGACGTCGGGTCAAAGCTCCAAACGCGGCGTGGTATTTCACAAGTGTTATTTTTTACGACCATCTTGATGTCAACGGTAATTTAACTTGTAGCGATGGTCGTTATCAACGTAGCATGTGTCCTATTAGGACGTGCTGATGATTTTGATATCGACATCGCTATATTCGTTTTAGTCGATTCTGCGTTCCTTCTCGTTCAGGGTCATCAATGTAGCGAAGTGCTTATCTTTATAAGTCGTGATGATTTTGATTTGTATTTATTTAAATATAAATACTCAGGAATGCGGATGAAAGCGAAAGTGAACAGCGGGCAATTAATAACAAGTCTTGACAGTTGAATGGACAATAATAATAATATTTATTTCTCGGCGCGCGGGTAATTTATACAAATGAGTGAACCAGTTCGCGATACATATTCTGTCTTATTCTAGCGCGTGCATTGGCGGGTAGATATTTATTTGTATTCGGAGATGGCTAGACAGGTCGCAAATACTATAAAATAGTAAACATTGTTGTTGTTCCTGGCGTGTGACAATCTGTAAATACTTCATCGGTCATTGACCCTGTATGTTTACTATTTTAACAATAATTAATTTAATTTAATTATGTTTAACAATTCACTTATTTATTTGGACAATTATTTATTTATTTAGGTAGGTATCCTACAAACTAATATTGTCTAGTGTAAAATATATAACACCAAATACGGGATAAAGCTCCATGGTAGAGTTATGGGCTCCAGTGCGTTTGGTCGCGTGTTCAAATCCCAAGACTACCAAGAAACTATTCCTATTTTCATATCACAAGTGAACTCACCATGAAAATAGTACTTTAAAAAGAAAAATAATAAAACTTAAATATCGTAAGTATATATGCCTCCTTAAATAAGATCATTTTTTGCTTAACCAGTAAATGGATTTCTTGGATGTAAAAAATATTAAAACTGTCTGTCGCTTGGATGTAAAAATAACTGAAAAAAAATCAGGCAGGAAGTTTTCAGTTCTCTTTGAACAAGAAAACATCAAGAAGAATCGCGCAAAGAAGACATCAAACCTGCATTCTTAACATATTGAAATACTCTTGAATCTCTTAATTCGAGGGTATCAAGTTCCCAATCTGACGCCCCATCTCCAAGAAGTTCCACCGACCTAGAGCCGTGAAGGCTGTTTCAAGCTTAGGCCTAATGGAACCTGACGCTGCCACTGCCAGATCACTTATCTCGGTGGAGGCTGCACTGAGGAGTTGAGGAGGCTCTGATCCTCCCCAGGACACACTTTCCCTCCTCCTTATCATCCCTTAACTCCAGTTTGCCTGGTACTTGCATACTGCGACTGTCAAACTGTTATTTTTATATTTTTAATAATATATTTTTAAAAATAAAAATTATGTTTGCAAAAACAAGTGGTTGCTTTTTATAATATTTTGAATCCATGGCAGATTTTATCTGTCAGCCAAACACCATGAACGTGAGTAAAACTAAGTTCATGGAGTTTGGTAGGCAGGATCACGCAGGAGCACGTCTTACATTGAACAGTGCTGATATAGAGAGATTGAAAACATTTAAATGCTTCGGAAGTATCCTAGTGGAAGACCTCGACCCAGAAACTGAACTCAAGTATTGAATTGAATCATCTCGTGCAACTTTTAATAAAATGAGAAGCGTATTCTGCGACGATAATCTAAACTTGAAACTTCGACAACGGCTAGTCAAATGCTACGTTTGGTCAGTGTTATTGCATGGAGTGGAATCATGGACCCTCAAAGTTGGTAGTATAAACCGACTGGAAGTATTCAAAATGTGGATACACCGGAGAATGCTACGGATACTCTGGATGGATATGGTCAGCAGCACAAAGGTTCTTCAAAGAACCAAAGTTGATAGAGAGTTGCTGACTAATATTAAAATCCGAAAGGTGTCCTATTTGGGTCATGTACTTAGAGGAGCAAATTACAAATTACTGCACCTGATCATCCATGGCAAAATAGAGGGTCGAAGAGATGTTGGCAGGAGGCAAATCTCTTGGCTCCACAGTATATGAGATTGGACTGGTATATGGAGCGTTGGGTATCTTTTTCGGGCTGCCGGGGGCAAAGATACCTACTCTCAGGTGATATTCAACGTTGGGGGGACCTGCCATGACACTGAGAAGAAGAAAAAGGCAGATTTTATAAAAAAATTAAGCTAAATAAAAAAAAGACAGCTATGTCAAAGTACCTAACTTTAAAAGTAGGACTAGAAAAAAATAATTTTAAAATGACAAGAATGGGAAAAAAGGGAATTTACAATATTATGAAAGACTTGTTAATGGTTGTGATTTATGATAAATATATTAAGTGGCTAGTTGCTAAGATTAATTAAGCATGAATATTGTCTCAATGTATGAGTGAACAATGAAAAGTTAAAACAAATTAATATTTTTTTAGATTATGGAAGAGTTGCGAAGGATGTCGAACGATAGGCAATAAAATAAGCGGGCAGTATTAAAATCTGCATAGACAGTATTAAAATCTGCTTAGATGATAGCTCAAAAAAGTGTTTTAGTACTAACTTTGATGTATGGTAGTGAAACGTGGACATGATTAACCCATGGTCGGGCGCATCTTATCTGTGAGATGAGGTACCTAGTTTTTTTTGTGCCAATGGGTGAGCTTCCTGACTCCCTATGCCTCACACAAGGGTATCTTTGTTATTTCTGTGGTGCACCGTTGGTATTCGTGACAGGCGTTTTAATCTGCTGGATGAGTTGCGTTAGTATTTATAATTTCCGAAATTTTATTTTTTTTCCCAATATTTCTTTTTATATACCTCTAATAGTTCGTATATCTATGTTCTAGCTCCTAATTCAATGATATTGATCGTTATTTACTATATGAATACAAACATGCACGCATGGTGTGTGAAAATTGTTATAAGAATGTTTTCGAAAATGTTAACATTCCATAACTTTCTAATCATATTTTGATTACTCCCTTTTGTTTTTGTGAAGACGTTTTATGATGACAAGTGAATTTGAATTTTACATTCTAAATAATGTTTGAAAAAGTGCTGGCATAGTGTTCTCTAATGTTAAGTTATTGCTTTTATTTTCGTCACATAAACACCTACATTATGAAGATGTTACAGTTAATTCCATATACTTTTTTCTGTGCTAAATATTTTTTACAAACCTAATGTAGGTATTAAATTACTGAAAAAAAATGTGATGTTACTGAATTGCATTAGTTGTGTTGATAAGCTGCCAACAAAAGACTGAGAATATAGTAAATTAGTTATCTTCTATTTTAAGAAAAACAATATAAGAAAATTTTAAATGTTGTTATTGAAAAGTGCAAAGAAATGTACAAACGTTATGTAATCATGTTTGAGGGAAGAGTTCAGTTTGATAAGGTTTCCCTTAAGCCTAAACGGATATTTAATTTTTAATCTCACAGATTAGTTGCGCCCGAACGTGTTAGGATTTGTATTGCGTCCGACCAAGGGTTAAATACTAAAATGAACCGAATAAATACTTCAAAAATGCATATACTGAAAATAATACATGGGCTGACAATATGTGAGACAAAATTGGAATGTGTTTTATCTTTCTATTCAAATTATTTACATTCTTAATATTTTTTGTGGGTACTAAATAAATAAATTATGTAAAAATATATCTGGTGAGTGGTTTGAGAAACTTTTTGCCTCTAGCTCCGAGTAGGGCACGCGGGCCGACATATAAGATACAGGAGCACCCTCCTGAAGGGGTGAAGGGATGAAGGGATGCCCCGATAATTATTCAGCTACATTTTTCATCCAACTCCGTGTCCGAGCGCCCCTAACATTTCCCAGAAGAGATCGAATCTCAAATTAAAATCTGCCGCCCGGAAGCTCCTTAAAATCAATGATGCCTCAAGGGAATATATTCACTGTCCCCGATGCTTAAATGCTTCCTTTCTATGTTGAAGTCTATCGCCCATTATCGAAATTCTGAATTCTTGGAATAAAATTGAGAATTAAATGAAATGTTTAGATCGACATTTTACTATTGAATAAATATATGATCAAATTAATACTTATTGAGAAAAGGACAGTTGTTTTAAATAACTCGTGCGTCACTTTGTGAAACTCTTTAATTAATATAAAATTAATAATTATTGAGAAAAGGACAGTTGTTTTAAATAACTCGTGCGTCACTTTGAAGAACTCTTTAATTAATATAAAATTAATACTTATTGAGAAAAAGACAGTTGTTTTAAATAACTCGTGCGTCACTTTGTGGAACTCTTTAATTAATATAAAATTAATATTTGTAATTTATTTTTATCAAACACTGTTTATTCCACTTTTCTGTGATGGTATAACCCTACCGGTTTCAAGGCTTTCACCGCATCTTCAGGGGAGCACAAACAAGACTATAAACAAATATAAACAAAATAAAATTAATACTTATTGAGAAAAGGACAATTGTTTTAAATAACTCGTGCGTCACTTTGTGGAACTCTTTAATTAATATAAAATTAAAGCCCGGTAGCTCTGCTTTATTAAACTTTATTTATTGCAAATCGCAATGCACTTCAACACTCGCTGTGTCATCATCAGGTTTACTACTATCCCTCCTTAGTAACATAAACAAATATCATAGACACTTTCATTCTTTTTTAACGTGAACAACACACATCACGTTGTAATTAATATTATGTATACTTCAGTTCTTACATTGAAAACCTCACTTGATAACATAGCGAGTGTTAAAATACATTGTGTTTTGCAAGAAATAAAGTGCAGTAAAACAAAGTAACCGTGTTTTAATATTATAATTTATTTATGTATTTAACACTTTTATTGCAAATACAATCTGGCGGGTTTATTACCAAGCGGCAATCTCTTCCAACGAACCAGACAAAAGTAAATGAAGCAAGTTACGTGGTTGCATAAATAATTCAAATAAGTATCCATCCCCACGACACATATAAAGAAATACGTAAGCATATGCCCACAAACCCCACAAAGATTGACAATCACCCCAACATCATTTTTCATTTAAAGTGAGATATTATCAATTAAAAGAAAAGGAAGGGGTGGTGGAGAGGAAATGAAAATAAGAATCGAGAATGAAACACGTTATTTTAATTACTAGAAATTAAGAGTTTTCTCAGTCGCTTCTAAAAACATGCCAAGTCTTATATTGGTGTGTCTAACTGATTCCAGAGTCTCACTGCATGGGCAGTAAAGGACGACGTAAAAAAAGAGAAGCGGTAAACTGGAAAAGCCAATAGACAATCTCTGTTTGAGCGTAGCGCTAATCAATGATTGGAAAGACGGTGAAATTTTTTGGCGAGATAAGTTTTTGTCATTTCATGATTCCCGAACCTTTAAAATACTTTGACATATACCATTTATAAAAAAATGTGTTTAACCTATTTTTCAATCATCATTTCAATATTTTCTTTTAGCACATTTTTCATTTATCATTTCACGGTTCCCGAAATGTTTAAGTACGCTGTTATATACCAATTATAAAAAAATGTATTTAACACATTTTCCATTTGTCATTTCACGATTCCTGAGCCTTTAAAATACTGGGCAATATACAATTTTTTTTAAATGTGTTTAACCTATTTTTCATTCATCATTTCATTATTTTCGTTTTACACCTTTTTCATTTATCATTTCACGGTTCCCGAAATGTTTAAGTACGCTGTTATGTACCAATTATAAAAATGTATTTAACACATTTTCCATTTTTCATTTCACGATTCCCGAACCTTTAAAATACTACGCAATATACAATTTAAAAAAAATGTGTATAACCTTTTCTTCATTTGTTATTTCACGTTTTCTAAAACGTTTAAATACTCCGCTGTACACCAACTACTATAAAAAGTACATTTGACGTATTATTCATCTATTATTTCACGATTTCCGAAACGTTAAATTTGTTTTTTGCTAAAATACTATTATTAAAAAAATTAACCTATTTTTAATTATCATTTCATGATTCTCGAATCGCTAAAATACTCTACATTATTATAATTTATTTTATCAAACACTGTTTATTCCACTGTGTTTATTCCAACAGTGTTTGATAAAATAAATTACAATGTCTTTAAACCTCCACAACGTCAATGCCTTAACTATAAACAATATACTCTACATTACATACAAGTTATAAAAAGTGGATTTAACATTTCTTTTATTATGTTGTTTATAGTTAAGGCATTAACGTTGTGAAGGTTTAAAGACATTGTAATTTATTTTTATCAAACACTGTTTATTGCACTTTTTTGTGACGGTATAACCGTACCGGTTTCAAGGCTTTCACCTCATCTTCAGGGGAGCGCAAAAAAGTCTTGTTTGCGCTCCCCTGAAGATGAGGTGAAAGCCTTGAAACCGGTACGGTTATACGGTCACAAAAAAGTGCAATAAACAGTGTTTGATAAAAATAAACTACAATTTCTTTTATTTATTATTTTACAGTTCCCTAAACGTTAAAATACTTCAATATATATCGTTAAAAATTTATTAAACATGTCTTAATTATTAAACGATTTCCGAAACGTTATAATACTTTGCTATATACCAATTATAAAAAAATGTATTAAACATATTTTTCATTTGTAATTTCACGATTCCCGAACCTAAAAATATCCTGCTTTACACCAATCGTACAAAAATATTGTATATTTATCTTATCTTTCATTTATTATTTCTCAATTCACAAAACGTTAAAATACTCCTCTTTATACCACTATACTATAAAACGTATTTGACTAATTTTTAATTTATCATTTTACGATTCTCAAAAATTTCAAATGTCCTATTACATTTCAAATTAAAAATAATTTAACTTTAACCTTCATCAAAAAGTTTGATATACGAGTATATATAAACGACGATACCGTCTTAATTGTTGTATGAAGACTCAACTCGTTAGAGCTGACCTTCACATTCCTGCCCTAATCTGCCCCAATCCTACTGATCCTCTATCCTTTTTGCCCGAGGCATTCTACCTTTTTCGTCTAAGCCAGTGATTCCCAATGGAGACGATGTCGCCTCCCTATGTAGTGAATTCAATTTTCAGGGGGCGTTGAGGTGTGCATAATTATTTACAAGGATTATGAATTTCAAAGGGGCATTAGAGCATTCTGGTATTTATTTATTTTTTATTTTTTTTAAATCCTGGCAAGTTAATTGCCATGTGGCAATCTCTTCCAACCAACCAGAAATATGTTTTTAAAGGCCCCTAAGTAAAACCCAGACTGGAATCCCATTTAAAAAAAATTGGGTT